>CACKRE030003842.1:57399-76015 GCA_902602495.3 Ectocarpus sp. CCAP 1310/34
CCCCCCCCCCCCCATTGCAGGACGGCCCGCGCCCCTTTTCGCGTTTCCTTAGCCGAAGAATGAGGAACCCTTGGGCCTAGCACCGCCCGTTCCATACGGTCCTGCGGAGCGTGTCCAGCCCCTCCCCACGCCGCTGCCACCGCTGTGGTAACAACGTTTGTTTCCAGTGGAGCTCTCCCCGTCAGCAAACATACAGTCCGCGTAGCAACGCGGCACGCTCGAAATTGCAGCCGAAAATTAAAACGGGCCTGCCAATAGGCCAAGGTCCCAGAAAAGTAGACCAAGCGCTACCAAAAACGATTCCCAACTACCGCACACAACCCTGCAGCTGTGCGTATCCACAGACGAAGGATCTCGCGCATTTTTAACCCGTCACTCAGGCATATTTGTGGCTTCCGTCCCTCCCTCTCTTACCGGCTCCTCGACCTCGCCCTCCAGTGCATCTGCCGCGGCCCCGACTTTGTCCCAGTTGTTGACGGGCGCGTCTTCTCCATTTTCCTCTCCCTCTCCCTCCTGCTCCTGCTCCTGCTCCTGCTCCTGCTCCTGCTCCTGCTCCTGCTCCTGCTCCTGCTCCTGCTCCTGCTCCTCCTCCTCCTCCTCCTCCTCATCCTCATGTTCTTCTTCCTCTTTGATGTGGTTGTCGTCCCCCAGGCCTTCGCCTTCGTCTCCGCTCCCCTCGTTGTCACCGCCTGCTTCGGTCGGAGGAGCCGAGGCCTTGGCGCGAGAGCGGTTGCTGCTGCTGCTGCTGCTGCTGCTGCTGCGGCTGCGCGTCTTGAAGACTGACAGCAGGATCATGACCAGCATCCCGGCCTGCGAAACAAACCAACACCAACGTTTCCACAACCGGCGTTTTGAGAGCGTGTCAGAGAGGTGCACCGCGTGCGGCAGGGTGAGGGTGAGCGAGGGCCCACGAGGGGGGGGGGAATCGGAAATCGGACAACCTCCGTGAATGGTGACACGTGCACCCGCGGCGCCTACCGCACAGTACCGCACACCTGTTGTCGTGCTTCCACATAACGGCATACTGGGACCTTCGTAGACGCCACGCGGCAACAACGACGGGCCTCTGTCTAACGGTGTTCTGCGCACACAGACTCGTACGCCTCTGTCCTCGGAAACTCGGGGGCAAAACAAACACATACATGGAAAAAAAAACTGCACTGAAAAATCCAACAACCACCACTGGCAGAATACCGCGCCAGTTCACCGAACTCCTTAGCCATGAAGTCAGCCGAAAACAAACGCGCACAACAAGCGGTGCGTAACCACCGCTGGCTGTACCCACCGTGCGCTTAGGTATTTCTATCGCTAGCTGCATGGCCGCGGTCTTACCAGCATCGTGCCGACGACGGCAATGGGGTTCTCCGCTGCGGCGTCGAGGGCTGGGGCGGCGGCGGCGGGGACGTACGGCCTAGCCTTGTCGGCGAGTAGCCTGGACGTCGTCATCATCTTAGAGTTCCACGAGGCGATCGCCTCGTTGGAACCTCTGAAAAAAAACACACATTGCGAAACCAGGCGCATGGTCACGAGGCAGGACCAGCGGGACGAGACCAGAATCACGGGCAGTCGTTCTGTGGTTGGATGTTTCCGAAGACTTACGGCAACAGAAAGCAAGTCCAATTTCTTCGGGGAAGACCTGTGTACAAAAAAAAGAATTGAAGAACGTTTGTCTTCTCTCCTGCGTGACTGGCCCTGGCTGATACGCCAAGCATTTGACGAGAGGTGTGGAACAGATGGCAAGAAAAAAGTTGTAGAACACGTTCGCACCAAACACGAAAACGACTTGTTTGGGCATGCGCATGCAACGCGCTGTCGCATTTTTCGAATTTTCGACCCCCTTCCACGGACCTCTGTTTTACCCGCTGGCACTGCCGCCGTTCTCTTGTCAGCCGACACACAAGCGCGGTCGATGCCGACTACAAAATTTATGAAGACATACAGAAAGCCTTGTTGCTTTGAAATTCCGCAGTATGCCTGACTTCTTTCGATCACATCCGGCTATGTAGCGCGGTCGATGCTATTGCAAAAAGACAGACGTATACACACCTCTCGCTCCTCTTGGCGGCACGCTCTCTTTCCTTCTGCTTCTTCTCGGCAGCCTTGACGGCCTCGAATGCCTTAAACTTGGGACGCCAGGTTTGCTCGGCGAGACTGAGGGCGTCTCCGATGTCGTGGCCGATAACGAAGTTATCCAACCACACGCCCTGGCGTAACGAAACAACAGAGACGTTTGCAACGGGGACGTCCATTCATGATTTACATACAGAGGCGGTTGAATCTGGAGTTTACACTCATTCAAAACGTTGAGACGTTTGAAACGGGGACATCGATTCACTCACATAATAGAGACACGTTTGAAGCGGAAACAATTATTCGTTCACCACTAAGAGATACTTCAAACGGCGACATCCATACATTCACCATGAACAGACCTTTGGAACGAAGGCATTCATTCATTCACCAACAAGACATGTCTCAAAACGGCGGCGTCCGTTCATTCGCCGAAAGGTTGATTACAAAGGGGACATCACTTCATTCACCATGTCAAAAAATACGCCAGACGGGGGAATCTGTTCATTCGCCACATCGGAAGTTGAAGCCGGGGTACCCATTCACTCACAAAGACATGCATTCATTGACCATAAGGCGACGCGCGAACCAAGGGCTTTCCATTCATTCATCCAAAAAAGAGCTCTGAAACGGGGTCATCTATTCATGCACCACTCTTAGAGATATTTGATTCAGGGATATCCATTCATTACCAAAAAGAGAGGGATCGCAAGAGATGAATGCATTGAGTCACAATGAAGAGAGGGTTTAACAGTACACATTTTTTCATTCACCATGAAGAGGGTTTGAAAGAGATACATATTTTCATTCACCATGAAGAGAGGGTTCGGTCCGAAAGAGATATGGTGCACACTTTCACTCACAATGAAAAGAGGGTTTCAAAAGAGATGCAACTTTTCATCGACCATGAAGGGAGGGTTTGCAAAGAATACATGTCTTCATCCATGAACTGAGGGTTCGAGAAAGACACACATCTTGATTCACCATGAAGAGGGGGTTTCAAGGGGATGCAATTTTTCATGAACCATCAAGAGAGGGTTCGCAAAGGATAACATCTTTTCATCCAACATGAAGAGAGGGTTCGAGAAAGATACACATTTTTCTTCACCATGAAGAGAGGGTTTACAAGAATACACATATTTCCATTCACCATGACGAGAGGGTTCGAAAGATATACATGCATTCGGTCACCGTTTGAAAGATACACATTTTTCTTCACCATGAAGAGTGGGTTCGAAAGGATACATATTTTCATTGACCATAGGAGAGAGGGTTTACAAAAGATACATATTTCATTCACCATGAAGAGAGGGCTTTAAAGGGTACATTTTTTCATTTGCCAGGAAGAGAGGATTTGAGAGGATACACATTTCCATTCACCATGAAGAGAGGGTCCGAAAGAGATACATGTATCCAGTCACCAAGCTGGCTTCGCCAGTTTGTTGTGTCCTCTCCGGTGGACCATCTCCGTTCGTGAAACAACAAAAAAAAGTGACACAAGGAACACAACTCGGATGACGGTGCGTGCAAATACCGTTGTTTAGAAGCTACCTGGTATATCAAAGAGGGACAATATAATCCTGGGCTCGTTATCATCGCAAGAGATGCGTTCGTTTTGATGAATAGAAACGACGAAAAACAAAATGACAACAATCCAGTGCTTCGTACCCCGTCGACCGTCCAGATCTCCACAGCGATCCCCGTGATAGGGTCCACGTGGGAGGGTTCCGTGCTCTCGATGTCGAAGTAAGCCGGGTTCTGCGGAAGGAGATCACGAAACATCGAGCAGTGGAGGTATGTCGATCGGCACTAGCGTTGTGGTGGCGTCTATCGTCGGCGACATCCGACGATAGCAATTCTCATCTGTACGAGACAGATGCAGGCGAAAAACGAACTAGGAAAGACGCCAAAGGCGACGACGATGGTGACGACGATGATCACACTCACAGCGAGAGCTCCCCAACACCAGCGACAACCACAACTACAACATGTAAGTAACACGAGCGGAACTATCTTACGGTAGAAGGTCAGATTCGACACCAGCGACAACCACAACTACAACATGTAAGTAACACGAGCGGAACTATCTTACGGTAGAAGGTCAGATTCGACACCAGCGACAACCACAACTACAACATGTAAGTAACACGAGTGGAACAATCATACAGTAGAAGATCAGATACGAATCGCTGCTGCTGCTTTCACGAAAAAAAAAAAAACGACACAAACCTTGACCCGGAATGCCGCGAAGGCATCTGGCAGTGAAAAAATAACTAATGAAACACCCTGTCCAGATGTCCCATGCAAGCCAAAACCACCCTAGCCAAACCGGAACGATATCCGGAGAGCAGTGGACCAGAGAGTGGAAACGGTACGGGTTTCCCATGATTCTTACCGGGATCTTTCGCGGCTGCCACTCCCCCTTGTAGTCCGGGTTGTCGATCTTCGGTGCGGACCACTTCCCCTTGTACGCGGGGTTTGCAATCAGAGGCTTTTCCCACTTGCCGCACCCCGGGGCCTCGTCGCAGGCTTTGTTGACGATCTGCATGCACACGTTAACGAAGGGAATGAGGGCCACGGCGAACACGGTCGAGATGGCCGCACGTTAAAAGCGGGAAGGAGTCACAAGGGAAAACACAAAAGTCGCAGCGAAGGCGGAATCAGCCGAATGAACAGCAACAGGGGATCAACGCGCTCCACGTGAATCCAACACTGCAAAAACCCTGGAGCTTGAGACGATGCATCATTCAGAAATGTGACCTTGAAGGAGGGGGATTCCAGCCAAAGCACCCGACACAATACTAGCCCACCACCGGCCACAACACCAAAAGAACAGCCAAACCCAGGAGTGCCAACCGCAACAGGTTCGGGCCGCCCCCCCTCTGCCACTATCACTCATTCACGAGGTGGTGGCTTCGAAAAAAAAGAAAAGGCAGGGGTACAATTGCGAATGGATGTTCATTTTTTAGCAATGTAGTTGCAGGCAAGCAAGCCTGACAAGAAAACCCTCACCATTGTCGGCTCCCAATCCCCGTCTTCCTCATCGTCCCAATCGTCCGGTCTGGTCGACGAAGGATCAGGGATGATTTCCTCCTGCTCCTCGAGCCAGCCTTCAGGCATCTCCGCATCCTGCGACTCGGACAAAGCCGGACCATGCCAAAACGAAACCGCGGGCGTTCATGTCACCTTTGTTCAAGGCGAAGCAGAAATCGTGGAGGGTATCTACCCCGAAAGAATTACAAATCATATATGATACACGTCCACTCATAAGGCACCACATTTATCTCCCCGTCGCATTCACATGCCTCCTGCGGCGAAAACCTTCACAATCAATCAATGCGTATCTGTACCAGACTCGCAACCGTCCATTCCTTCACAATATAGTGAGAGTTTCGGTTTAGCGACCCCCTGTTCAGCGGCATGCCCTGGTTAGCGGCCACTAGATCACGTGGCACCGCCGCAACCCGGTATAACTGCAAAATAATACGAAGTAGTTGATAGTTCGGTGTAGCGACCTGCCCTGAATAGCGGCCACTTCTCGTCACGACACTACTATTAATACTGCTGTAGGGGTCACAAAACCGGGCCTTTTAGCGTACAGAGACACCTCATGGAAGGTATACTGGAGAGCCTTGGGTTTCTGTCTCAAGCATGAACGTAAAGGCGGTTACCTCATCGACGATTTTTTTCGGAGCGTCCTCGTCCCAGTCGTCAGGCTTCACGGCGAAGGGGTCTGGGATCTTGGCCTGCTCATCGCAAACGTCATCGAAAAGGTTACTGAAAGAGTCATCGACGGCGTTCAAAAAAACATGAGAATCTTAGGAAAACAAGCAGACTTCATTCTTCTGTGTAAATCCGGGTCGGCACGTCGACCATGTACGCAAACGTGTACACTGGCGCCCAGACGAATCCAGGACGGACAAAGAGAAACGACAGAGGCTATTCAATAGAAACCGAAGCCAAGATCAGCAAAAGAAGCGGGATAAAACATGATACCAGCACAGAGCAAGGCGTGTCCCGTACACGTGCGCGGCAGAAAAGCCAAAAGCTTTAGTCAAAAACAGAAACGAAAATACCGCAAGGAAATATTGCCCATACAAAGCTGCGGGGAACAACGAACCCAAGATTCGCAGAACCATATTCCTCAATCGACAATTTGCAAGTGAACAAACCCTTCACCTCCGTAACCCAATCCTCCGGCTGCTCATCTTCCGGGTCGTCGATCTCTTGCGGCGGAACCAGCGGCGGTTTCATGTCTGCCAGCAGGCTGCCCGAGGAGATCATCTCGGTGTCGATGTACAGGTCGAAGCTGCTGTCGTCCTTCTTGATGTGCAGGGTGTACACGTGGAAGCCCCCGTCATCTTTGATCTAGAGTTCGGGACAGCCAGCGGACGGGATGGAGAAGGGGGGCAACGCAGATGGTGTTAGTGGGGTGGGTGGCGGGGGGTGAGACTCTGTCAACGATTTCATGAAAGCATGTTAGGCGACTTTCCAGGTGCTGTCAGTCGATTTTCCAGGATCAGTTCAGCCGAGATACTGGTCAAGCATCGGGCAGAGACGACGATGGGAAATTTACAGGAGAGAAAAAGCGCAACCTACGGTGCACATGACGCAGTAACGATTGGAGGAGAGCACTGATAGCAGAGATGAAGCAAAGCAGCGGTCGATCGAATGAGCCGTTGACTGCCGTAAATGCGCTGAAAGGACAGCGCCAACAATTGACACAAAGACCTAACGCGAAAAGAGCACACAAAGCACAGGATGACTATAATACGTGGCACGGATTGATCAAACCCCTTTGACTCGAAAAAACAAGTACTTAAGTATGTACCTTGGGCGCGTTGCCGAAGTGCTTCTCCTCCCACTCATTGGTGTTGGGGTTCTGGTGCTGGAGGATGAAGTGGACCTGTAGGGTCATGCACGGGTGGCACGGGGAGCGGGTACAACAGACAATAGGCACTCACGTGCCGTGCATATCCGTAATGGTTTCCGTCGTAGGACGCCCCTGCCGCATCCTGATTCTCAGGTGCACTGGGCAGGACCGCGTTGATTGGCTGACTACGGACGGCCACCAGATTTTCGATGGCCGTTGGGGAGGGTATGCTTCAAAGAGCCGCCAGAAACCAAGTCTGAAGATGGTCGCCCCGCGCCAGGGATGTCATGTACCATACCACCCCATACCGTCCCACACCGCACCGTAAAGTACCGTACCGTGTACGCAAATAAACGACCCGGAAGAAAAGGGGATTGTATCGGGGGTCTTGGCCGTACACTGGGATGGGAACAACATCGCCACAACAAGTATGGTAGGGTGACACGCGTTAGTGACTTCCGGGACCCCCTCTGGTCGGTTGTCAGGCTTGGGCATCGGCTACAATGGAAGGTAACTTGGAAAACGAGTGGCTGACTGACGATTGTGACACCGGTCATGGTTGGTGGTCACTCTATCTACCATCCTACTCTACCCCCATGGCGCCAACAGACACTATCGAATTCCCACTGTCTCTCAGGTGTACACCAGCCCGCTGCATCGCTTCACATGCGACGTACGTACCTTGTTGGTGTCGCGGAAGCACTTATCAGGCCCGAACATGATAGAGTAAGGGCTGTCATTGTTCAGTGTCGTCATGTCTTCTCCCGCGGCCCCTCGGAGCATCTGCAGTGGCGGCGAGGCAGGGCGGGTTTGTGTGGTGGGTTTGAGTTCGCCTAGATTAATGTCCGGTGGCCACGGCCAGCGTGTCCTTTCCGCGGCTCCCCCAGAGCATTCCGTGCGGTTGAGCATACTTAAGGCTTTTGACGTCCACTCTCCTACAATACCCGCTTCAGCATCGTATCAAAAAAGAGTAAAAGAGATAAAAAACTTTCCAGATGTTCTTTTGGTTACCTCGAGTGTTTCGAGTGGAAAAGGTTGACAGCAGAATGGATGAGAGGCTCAGACCGAACGGCAGACGGCGTTTCTGCACTACACCCCGCCCACCCAGCGGGCGAGGGAAACTAGCCGACAGTGCACGGTCCGAGCAGACACGCACAGTGCGCACAGCCTTGCGGCACCATCACACACATGGAACGGCCGAGAAACCGTAGCAGCAACAACAACCCCAAACCACACAACAACAACAACCCCAACGGCAACGAGGACTCGTCAAAGCCAACCGCTCTGCCTGCTGATCCTCACCTTGACGTAGGCTCCGCCACAGTTTGCTCCACCCCGGACCTGCACTTCGTACTGCAGCACGAGGTCCTGGGCACGGCAGACGACAACACACGGAAACAACAAGTCAACCACCAAAAACGTACATTGCCATTAACACGACTGTCGGTACTACACTACTATGAACAGGCCATGACGCCTAGAACCCCTTACATCTTGGGTTACTAAACGCCTACCATCCGTCGTAATAACCCTTACGCCTCTCCAAACTACTCATCCAAACCCCGACATCAGTCATGCGACCAAGCGGCCGGGATAGCACGTGTCACCTTGCCCGTGTTGTCGACAGGCTTCGGTAGGGTCGCCCCCACCCCGTAGTGCTTGTGGGACTCGTCGAGGAGAAGGCCATAGTCGCCGTGGAAAACGCCCCCCTCTAGGTCGCACCGCTCCACCCTTACCCTGGCCTCCTGCCCTTCATACTTGGGGTCTTGACTCAGGACCCACTCGCCCGTCCTGAGGGCGTCTTCTCCCTGCAAATGGTACGGAACGGAACGGAACGGAACGGAACGAGTGATTAGTAGTGGCTACGGCAAAAGGGAAGGCCGGGACGAGCCAAAAACACCATCTTTACGTCCGGTTTTGTCGTAAACCATAATATGGAATGCGCGCATTGCTCGTGTCCTGTAAAAGCGCCTTTTGTGCTCTCTTGCAGATCCGAAATTTCTCTTTAAGAGTCTCCTGATATGTTCCTTACTATTGTACCGCACCCAACAAGATACCACAGCCGTAAACCTTCGAATTCAAAAACAGAGGAGAGGGTGTGCTCGACAAAGCCGTGGATCGTTGTCGGGTACTCATCATAGCCCGTGGAAATTCAAAACGATGATCAACAGAAAGTAGACTTTGTAGACTGCAGACGCTGGCGAAAGACAGCCCCCGTTCTGCTCCGGCAAGAAGCAAGATGCGGGCATCCAAAAAACAATGGCTAGGCACTCCCGAACGTCAGGAGTGTATTGCTCTGTGGCACCGTGCGACATTGTGTCGTCTACGCTCGGGCGGAAAGAAGGATGTACCATATGTAAAGTCCCCTATACCTTCTTCTGGGTATCACTTTGGAAACGGCTGAATTACACCACGTCTTATATAGAAAGCACCTGCACTTAACAGAATCTCAGTTAAGAGACCCATAGAGCCATAAGAATACTCAAAATCTAGAACTTGGGCCCGATTTGCGAACTTGATTAGAATACACTCAAACCTATACAGCGGTCATTATAGCAAAACCTTCAGGGAATTAAGACCCGCAGCCAGGGCGAAAAATAAAGGTTGTTGAGTGCGGGCGCTTTCTGTGTGGCTTAAGAGGAACTCCAGATCCCAGAAAGGAAGTATTTTCTCACTAAGATTCATGATTCCCACCCGGCTATGTACGGTCACAAAGTATCAATCGCTTTGAATGATATCTTCCGATGAACAGACAATGCACACTTTGGAAAGGAGGAACGGCAAGTCTAGCACAAAAACAGATGGAAACAGCTGGTATGCTAGAAATGATGTTTCGATTAGCGCACAGCTCGAGGGCCACAGGGCAGTTGGTGATCAGCTGGGACTGATGCGGGGTGACCGGACCGAAGAATCTGGGACCCTACAGTGACCCCGGTTGGGTTGTCTCGCTAGTCGAAGTGGATGATGGGGGCCAGAGGGGCAGATGAAAGAGTCCAATAATAGGAGAAAGAAAACAAGAACTTATTTTATATACATGTAGGAAATTATCTCGCCGGACGTTCTTGTGGGCTTCCAGACGTTCAATATCAGGTATGCGATATGCAAGCAAAACGAATGTACACACCACCGGCAAGAGTTTTATTTCTGGTCTTAATGCCACGTGATAGTGTATGGCGTACACTATTCAGCCAGCTTTTGTGGTTGAACATAGACGAATCGATCCGTACAGCGAGGAGTGCCACACAGAGCAACGGCTTGAATACGCTCGATCGTGGTTACCCGACGTTTCATCAAGTTGCTGAGTTGAGGGGGTTTCGTCCGGGCTTGTATTTTCTACCTGGAAAGTTGATGCAAACTGGAAGCTTGATGTTTTGGGGCGCTTGGGGAAATCGCCCGAGCTCGCCATTGCCTCGCTCCGTATCCTATTAATTATCTCGTTCGATCTCGCTCTCCTGCTCGGTGAAACGGAGGCAGGATACTGTTGGCGGGTGTCCTGACTTGTGTACCAAGGGTCCAGCTGGCCCTGTCAAGACAAAAAGAAACAAACAGTTTTCGCGCTGAGACGAACATCGTGCAATCCACGCCACTCTAATGCCTGCACCTGTCCTTGTCGTAAGAGTCGGAAGTTGAAGGAGGTGGCGCTTGTGGAACCAGAGGCGAACGCGAGTGGCAACGGAGACACGCGTAGGAGGGAGGAGCGAGGTGGCAAAAAGATGCGGCGTGATAAGATCTTTGATTCACACCTGACGAGCGAACCACCAGGGATCTGATGCGTAGCCAACTCCTTTGTTCACCCTGTAGGCCTCTCGCTGAGTATCTTCGGGTAGTTTCGAAACGCCTCGGGTTCGCGGGGAAGAAGGCGAGAGGGTAGATTGCGCGGTTCGCGGGGAACAGTTCAAACTGCTGGGTCTGTTTCTCAGGTCTACAGCAGTGTTTGGTCTGGCCAACACTGGGCGGGCTGTGATTGGTCGAAACCTGACGGGTTACTCTATTTTGCGCTATGGCACCTGGGAGGCCTTGATCGGTGGCGCACAACAAAATATTGAAAATTCTTCTCTCGTTCTCCGCTGGTGCCCTTCCATCTCTCCCTTCTGCCGATACCTATCGATTGCTCCTACTCTGGCGACAAGCACCGTCCCATCAAAGCGCGCGGCATCGGCACGTCATCTTTTCTGCACTCGAAAGAGAACTGGCCGGCCTTACTGACAGAAACCGACCCTCACGTGACACGTGTGTCTGCACAGGTTATAGATTTCCCAGTTGACGCTGCAGCGAGTGTTCCCGTCAGGACAAGTAAATCTCCGTACTCAAGTCTTGGGCTGTGTGACGCCGCCACCGCCACCGCCCCTGTGTGATGCAGTGCCAGAACCTTTGAGCTCCGAGCTGTGTGGTGGTGGGTGGGGAGGAATGTGGGTGGGATAGTACCGCGTACATCCGATACAGCGGCTAGGAAACACAGAACAGAGCGGGGCAAAGAGACAGCACAAAACCTTTAGCTGCAGTTCGCCGGGTGCCCAGGATGACAACAACGCGAACAGCGACAACAATTCTTCCGCTAGAGCTGGGCGACATATCCGATGAGCGCAGGGAGCAGCTGGAGCTTCGGAGGCGACGAGAGATGGCTCGGCAGCAGGAGTCCCGGTCGGGCACCGGCAATTTTCGATGGTCGCCCATTGCCATGATCCCGGCGCACCTCTGCGTACTGGTGTTTCTGGTCTTTCTGCTGGAGAAACTCGAGGGGGGTATTAATTGGCCTTGGGCCGCGGTGCTGTCGCCGCTATGGATAACGGACGCTGTGTTTATCGTCATCAAGGTGAGGTCGTACGGAATTCAGCAGCAAGTCAGCTAGAAATTGGCGTCGTCCTACAGCAATTTTCGTGCTGTAGGACGCGGGAGAATAATAATTTGATTTTCAGTGTCTAACTGTTTGGTTCAACACAAAGATAAACACGGGTGCCGCAGCCGACTACTTCCCGCCTCTCACGCACACCGCTTCCATCCAATACTCCTATGCTCGAGGAGTATGTGGGCCAGATGGGGCCTTTACAAGGTACTACTAGACAGCGCTTCTCATCTTCGGAAAACCAGAAACAAGTACTTCGAACGAGAATTGGACCGCTGTCATTTGTCATGTAATGTCGTTTCGCCGCTGGTGAAGCCTTTCGTGTGCTGCAAGTCGTGGCGTACGTCGGTCAAGACCCACCGTCGTTGCCACAGAGGTGAAATACTTGCTTTTCGTCGTCGTCAGCTGCTTAGCCCTCTTGGGCCTTCAGGCATGCTGGTGGATCATTGATAGATCATTTGCAAATGCTGGTTACCACGTTGTATCCCTCCACGCCAGGTGTTGACAAGTCCAAAGGTAGTATTATTTACACAGTAGTTGTGTTTTCTCACCGTATTCGCATCGACCCCGCTAACCGGTGACCATGAAAAGACGTGAGTGCCAGCGCCCCAAATCAAGGTCTCTCTGGGAAGAATACCAATATTCGAAAAATACACCGTGCGCTAAATGCGAATGCCGCCATGAGTCTCTGTACATGCTCCGTATCCTTTCACGGAGACACACATTACAGCTGCACATACATGCCCTCCCGAATCTAGGAAGCCACTGTTGGAAAGAGGGGGGGTGTGTTGGTGTGCTTGTGTGATTGTGGGGAAAACACAGGAGCTCTACTGAGCAGGAAGGTCTCACATTGGGGGGGGACAAAGAAGTGCAGAAGAAATAATACCCGCTTACAGTTCTACAAGCCGTCTCAGAAGGTCGTTTGAATATACTGAAAATAGAGTGGTTTAGGCGGGTTGACTGCTCTTTCAAGGTCCACAAGGCTATCCTGTCCTACAGGCCGCACCGCGACCACCTATCAACCCTTCTATGGCCCGGTCTGTGGCCACCACCCTGTCGCAGGCTGCCCTCATGGCCTATTGGTGCAGATAGCTGTTGCGTATATTGCAGTACGCTTGTCTCTTCTTTGCCAAGGGTCTTTCCATGTAGAAACCGTAAAACACCCCGCCCCCCACCCCCACCCCAGGCGGGCCAAGATTGACACGCCGGATAGCACTGTAGGCGGCTCACTTGCAGCAGTCTATTGTATGGAATAAAGTGTGTCTGTAGTAAAATCGATGTACTCTTCGTTGAATAGACTTTCGTGCCGCATTCTAAAGCCCACAAAATCTTCTTGATTTGTAGGCTTTCGTGTCGTTATACTATTTCCTACACCATAAACAAGACTCGCGACCAAGATTGACGCGTATTCTTCAGGTGTTTCCATAATTTCCACCAGATCTGTGTGGGGTCCCGCGCGCGCGCGCTGAAAAAGCGCACGAAAACTGTCGAAACCCCGGGGGGGTTTTCAAAATGTCTCCCCCGGTTACATAGAACCGCAGGAGGGGGTCCAACTCCCCCGTCCTATGTGACCCCGGTTGGGTCGTCTAGCTGGTAGAAGTGGAGGATAGGGGCCAGAGGGGCATACGACAGAGTCCAATGATGGGAGAAAAAATAAATAAATACATAAATAAAAGTAAGGCCTATCCGCCCCCCCCCCCGCGACCAAGGTTGACACGTAACCTAGGAATACTTGTATGCATGCCACTCTTTTCCTGCAAGAAAAAACACAATCATTTATGTTTTTTACCGGCCAAGATCGAGCCGGTTTTTTATTCGATACTTTTTTTCACACCCTGTTACTACGCGGTCTTTTGGAATGTCTAGGTTGTTCCCAATGACGAGGTGCCCTTAAAGAATGGCCTCTTGATGTAGAAAGCCGACATCAACGACCCTCCATATGCCAGCAGCCTTCGTGGGCATGGGGGGCACCCACGCCGTCGAACGAGACATTTCACACACATTGCCTACGTGGACAGTTTCTGCGCGAAATTCTCGTCGTGCAGCAACGGCCTCTCAAAGGGCATGAGTCACGAGCATCCCACTTAGCCGAGCTTCGTGAACATGTGTTACGGAGCTTAGCGGCGCTCCTCACATGGGGGCTTGGGTGTGCTGTGGGAGCGATAGCAGCACCACAGCAGTATGGAAACGACAAACTCATGTTTTGCGGTCAGTATCGAAGCCGTAGACATGACGCTATCCACGGAAATCTTTTATGTTCAACGCTTGGCTATTTGGGTGATTGTGGTGGACAGGTTGGCGTAGGCAGGAACACACTTTTACGCACCTCCTTCTGCGGTATGTGAATGCCAGAGGGCCTGTTTGCACGCAAGTACATCTATCATTAGCATTTCGCGTTCACCTCCGTTCTGTTGTTGCCCCCGTGCCCTCTTCCGGTTCTCCTCTATTGTTGCCCCGTCTGATGATTGGTTCGCCGCCGCCGCCGCCGCCGCCGCCGGAAAACAGTCCAAGGAGCTCCGCAAAATCTTGAGGACGACGGTGCACGTACCGAGCGAAACTTACGCTCTCTTTCCGCCGCTGGGAGGGATAATTGACCACCTTGGTGTTGCTGCCGCGAAGGTCACCCTTGCTTATCGCCTGGAGGTGGGGATGCGCAGAGTGTCAAGTAGTAAGGCATGGGGGGGGGTCTCGGTTGCCTGTCGACTCGAAGTCTAGCAGGGCGGTATGTAGTAGGGCATGGGGGGGCATTGCTTGAAGGTCTCGGTTGCCTGCCGACAAGAGGGTTCAACGTGCATCACACGGGCGTGCTTATATCTTCACGCCACTCTGCAACGCACGCCGGACAAAGCTGCGATAGCCCGCCATTCCTCAGACTATCGGCAACCCTTTTGGGGTTGATACAGGAAGAGTCCGATGTCGGAGAAAAAATTCCCCAGTCGAACAGAGCGTGGTAATGATCGTATGGTGACCAGCGGCAGCGATCGCTGGGGGATTGGGGGAGAGAATGGCTCAGAGTATGTTTGTACCCGGCATCTTTCCTCCGGAACAATGCGTTGGACCTCCTGTGCGGCAATTCTGGTTCTCTGCACCCGGCCAGAAAGCACACAAACGGAAAAATGTTCGTTGGATCTGGGTACCCACACGTTTCGCTCCTGGTTATTCCAAGGTGACGACGTCAGTGCTGATTTTTCCGAGCGCGCGATCGTACACATACCGCATACCGCAGGAGATGGGTGGTGTCGGGTCACGATGTCGCCGCTCGCCTGTAGCTTGCCTGTCCACACCGTTTCCGTCTTGGCAAACCCCCACGTGGTTGATGTTGTTTTGTTGCTGTTGCTGTTATGGTTTCGCGTCGCGCAGGGCAAGGTGGACTGGTCGCTGCTGCTGCTCTTCACGCCCATGTGGGCGTGCGTTTTGCTAGCAGGGACGCTGCGATGCATCACCCCGACCCACCCCCAGGTAAGACGAGCCTCTGAGCTACGTTGTACGCCATCTTGACACGTGTGTAGGGGTAACATTCTGGGGGACTTGGTGGGAAGCAACTTGTTTCTTGTTGCCAGGACTTGGGCTTCCGTTTTCTAATGGGAATACGGAAAAGCTCGTGAGCGCTCCTTGGTGTAGTACGCGTTCGCTTGAGGGAGAATTCGTTGATTGGACCACCAAAGGCAGCGTGGTCCGAAACGATGTTGTCGCTTTCACGAGACTTGAGTCGAATCCCAAACGCTGCGCAGCAACAAACACTTGACAACAGCCTGTGATGTCGTCGCTACTACAGGCGGTTGTTGTTTCAACTAGCGCCCTATTTTGGCATTCGGCCGTCGAGGGGGTGGCTATCCACAAAGCTCGTTGAAGCAATCACTCTTGTAGATGCACCTACCCAACGTTGGTGGTGGCGTAGGTGAATATTATAGTGTACACACTGCTGTTTCACCGCTCGCTCGGGGTGTGTCATGCAACCATATAGAGCAGTGTCCTTGTGTGCGTCTTGCGAGACGGGGCGCCCCGACGCTTAGCGTTATTCTCTTTTTTCGTCACGCCCGCCGGCGTCCCGACGCTTAGCGTTATTCTCTTTTTTCGTCACGCCCGCCGGCGTCCCGACGCTTAGCGTTATTCTCTTTTTTCGTCACGCCCGCCGGCGTCCCGACGCTTAGCGTTATTCTCTTTTTTCGTCACGCCCGCCGGCGTCCCGACGCTTAGCGTTATTCTCTTTTTTCGTCACGCCCGCCGGCGTCCCGACGCTTAGCGTTATTCTCTTTTTTCGTCACGCCCGCCGGCGTCCCGACGCTTAGCGTTATTCTCTTTTTTCGTCACGCCCGCCGGCGTCCCGACGCTTAGCGTTATTCTCTTTTTTCGTCACGCCCGCCGGCGTCCCGACGCTTAGCGTTATTCTCTTTTTTCGTCACGCCCGCCGGCGTCCCGACGCTTAGCGTTATTCTCTTTTTTCGTCACGCCCGCCGGCGTCCCGACGCTTAGCGTTATTCTCTTTTTTCGTCACGCCCGCCGGCGTCCCGACGCTTAGCGTTATTCTCTTTTTTCGTCACGCCCGCCGGCGTCCCGACGCTTAGCGTTATTCTCTTTTTTCGTCACGCCCGCCGGCGTCCCGACGCTTAGCGTTATTCTCTTTTTTCGTCACGCCCGCCGGCGTCCCGACGCTTAGCGTTATTCTCTTTTTTCGTCACGCCACGCCAGCTGGAGGCGTCGTCAAGCCTTGAATTAGTGCCCCCGTCTTGTCATTGCCGTTTGTTGTGCAGGTGATGGCCGAGCACGCTTCCCTTCACCGTGCGGGGGCGGCTTTCACCGGCCTCTTTCACCTTGTTGCTCGAGGTGAGGCCAGAGACGGAGGTGGAAAAGCAGGCTTGCCGTGCGGCAGGCACCGCGGCCGATATCCAAAGCAAATATGTACTTCCTCGGTGTCTCTTGTGCGGTTAGTATTTGGTAATAGTTCAGGGAACGCCCAGCCCCATTGCTTGATCGCGGGCCAGTTTTTCTTTTTCGTATGTGCCACCGTCGTTCGTGGGCTCAGCCGCTGATAGCGAACCGACATCTTCGAATCTTTCCCCCGCTACCGCAGCCAAGCGCATCAGCAAGTGAACATAACGACGTTTGCTCCTCCGTAGGGTATGAACCGCGTTGCGTCCCTCGAACCACGAGTGTCTCCGCCGAAACCCTGGGCGTGCTCAACCCCCCCTCCCCCCGTTCCCCCCCCCAAGGAGCACAACCGGTGTTGATCGTGCTGAAGGTGGACGGGCAGTTGGAAGGCCCGTGGTCATCCGTGTTCATTCCGCTGTGGATGTTCATGGGGGCCATCGCGCTGGGGGGCTCCGCGCTGTGCTGCTGTGCTTCTACGGTGTCCCGGGGGGTTATTCCCGAGATCAGGCCACTACTGATACGGGGGATGTTGCTGTGCAGCGTGGGGACGTTCAGGTACTGTGGGTACCGTTTTTTCTGTGCCAGTACGTCGGTGGTAGCGGTGTCCTGTTCTGTGATTCCGACAACGGCAGTGTCGAGGAGAGGATGGCTTGAGAATGGGGTGTAAGATAATGAAAATATATGTACGTAGGATTTAGCAACACGTCCGAGTTGTCTCTGGACGAAGTGGGAGAGAGCCCAGTCTCGAAAGGGATTCGTCGTCATGACCGATGGCCAAGTGACTACCGCAAGGCAAGCCACAATCGAGCTCCACTTCCTCTGGTCCGCTGACCGCCAGCTCCAGTTCAAACGATGCAAAATATCTAAGAGAGTAGAGAAGTTATCGAAAATGACTTTCCGCGGTTGGCACCAGCTTTCCAGTGAGACCTCTTGGCGTACGACCTTTTGGCGCTTTTCCGGCCGTCACAACCAAGCCGTCGTTTTTTTCTGCAGCGGCAGACTGTACTCTCGATGCGTGTGTGCGTAAGCATTGTTTTACTTGAGCCGTCGCCGTTGAGAGCGAGATATGGTCACCTCTTGTTGCCCTCCCCCCGCCCCCCCTACCACGCACGCCTCTTCTTTCGTTCGCCCACTTGGTTGCCATGGCCATCGATGTGACCGTACGTTCCATCGTCCCCGTACCCCGCGTGCACACGACGTGTTTTTTCGCGCGCGCGCAGCCTGGCTTTCTGCGCCCTGCTGTTTTTGGTGTTCTTGACGCTCGAGCTAGACAACAACGAGAACTTCTCTCCGAGGACGATCTTGGCCCCGCTCATTGCGCTTTACGCGCTCATCTTGGTGTTCCTGCCGCTGCTGCTGCTGGTCACGCGGCACTACGCTAGGGTGAGACCCATCAGCCGTCTCGGACTCGCCGTGCCTAGTCGGTGGTAGCGTGATCGTGCCAACCTGCTTGAAACTTGAAACTTTATGCCAACAACCTGCTTGGAACTTGAAATTTTTCATGAAGTTTTTTTTTTTTCCCCGTCATTTGGGGAGGTATTGTACATGTGGAAACAACACGCATTTCAGTCCACAGGCAAAAACGCCTTCTTCAGGCGTGAGACTACTTGCGTTTCAAGTTGTTCTTCCCCGAGGTGTTGTGAGAGAGCCCAGATGAGGGAAGCTGTCGCTTTCCGATGTGTAGTTCTCGCGGATGCCACTGGTGAGGTCGGGTCCTGAATAGATCTGTCTCAGGACACCACACCCTAGATAGAATCAATGGCAGCAGCCAGCGACGTAGCTTTGGGACATGGTTTTCATCGCCATGGACACCACCCTCCAAACCTACCCACGTGTTCGTTGGCGAGGGAACAATGACCTCCCCCCCCCCGCCGCCCCCCCCGGTGTTTGCCATCGGGGTTGGGTTTTCGTCGCTTGGCAACGACGTTGTAAAACAAGCCGCCCCCCCCGGTGTTTGCCAT
>CACKRE030003842.1:76657-95044 GCA_902602495.3 Ectocarpus sp. CCAP 1310/34
CCCCCGCAGACAATGCGTACCGCCGAAGAGCAATTCCGGCAAGCGAACGACCCGAACGGCGGCGGCGGTGGAATGGACGCGAGTTCCACCTCGTTTGGAGGCGTCGACGATGTCGAGGCGGGGAGAGGGGTCAGGGGCAGCCCGCCCATTGGTGGAACGGAGGAGGAGGAAGGGGCGGGGACGGGGCCGGAGGGGGGTAGGCGACGACGACGGAGGGGGTCCTCGGTGATGGCTCCCACGATTCTCATGCGAGAGAGCTCCATGCTGTTTCGGAGGGCGTCGGCGTCGTTTTGCCGCCGCCTGGGGGAAGCGGACGGGTCGCTGATGAACCCCGATGTTACGGCCTTTGAGGTAAGATCTGTCGTTGTTGATTTGAGATTTTTTGTTTTTTTGTACTGGAGTGATGGTTTGCTTTTTGTGTTTCGGGAAGGAGGAAGGTAGCATTATCTTGACGTGCAGATCTGTGCGTGCGTCACGTTGGTGCGGTGTTGCCCCCCCTCAATTTTTGTGTAGTTGTTGTGTCTCCCTTGTCTATTGCCCTACCCCTCCCAGCGCCTTCATCGTGCCCATGCGGCTTGATTGATAAAGCAATGTTCACGGTGTTTTGTTGACCCAATATTTCTCCCCCGGCGGTCTTCCTCTCCTTGCCTTGACGTATCTTCTTGTTGCTGGGAAGCAGTTAGCGGACTGGGGTATTAGAGGCGGTCGCTCTAGGTCCCGCGACTCCGACATCGCCGCTCTGGACGACGGAGGCGGGAGCGACGAGAGGGGGGAGAGGGTGCCGCAGCGTTCATCGAGGAGTTTCCATGTCCTGCAGGACTGTTTCCCGCGCGCTAGAGGGGCGGTGCGGAGGGGGGGGCAGAGGTTTACGGCTGCTGTGACGGGCAGTTCGAGTCGGGAGGCGAGACCATTGTTGTCGTTGTTGTTGTTGTTGTTGTTGTTGTTGTTGTTGTTGTTGTTGTCGTTGATGTCTTCAGTGTTGGTGGTTGTTGTCGATATCTCGCTGTTGGTGCTGGTTGTCGTATTGTGTTGTTGAAAAGTGCTTCTGTCGGGACCGTTTTCTTGTCGGCTTATACACCTCGCTTTTCTCAGCCGCATCTTGTTGGAGGTGGCGTTGAGGTACAGCAGGCCAAACGCGAAATTGAATGTGTGGACTACCAAACACACCCACCCACACGCTACCTCAATCGCGAACAATCAACCCCCCCCCCCCCCCCCCCCCCCCCCCCCCCCCCCCCCCCCCCCCCCCCCCCCCCCCCCCCCCCCCCCCCCCCCNTGACTTTGTCCCTTGCCCCCTCCCGCCGGATACCCCTGCGGTATATATATTGTTCAGGGTCACGAGATGTTTTCGGTCTCGTCGGGACGGCAGCTAGCGGGCGCCGAAAAGGAGGGGTCGCCGAGGTCCCGAGGGGAGGACGAGGCTACATCTAAGGGTACTCCCGAGGTGAGTACTAGTTGCTTCTTCCCCTCCCGACGGGAGGGACAGGGCCCGCGGGTCCTGGTCCCGTGTACCCCTCGCGCTGCCTGACCCGTTGGCTGGCTGTTGATTGCTGTGCATTCAAATTCGCGCTTTGTTTTTGAGTCGCGTCTCTAGAACGGGTCTTAGCCCCATCCGGTACCGGCTCCTATTTGGCTCTTCCAACTGGTCAGGATACGAATCTACGTCATATATGTGTGCGTGCGCTGTTGCGGCATCGGCCTGTATGGCGGGAGGTGTGCTCGATTTCGTCGATGCGATTAGTTGGGTGTACGTACGCATCGCTCGGCGACAGGGAGATTTCCGCGCAATGGGGTTTGCTTTCGGCGAGTGGCTTCTGCCTGTCAAGTGGATTTTTGTTTGGGTTGTTCGGCGGGTTGGACGAGAGATGCGCGTGTGATCGTTGAGTCGCTGTAGGCTTGAGTAATTGAAGGAGTAGTTGGATTCAACGAGTTTGGTTTGTTTAGGCCGTGATAGAGTTGAAGTGTGCTGGTGAATGACCAGGGATGCTTTGCCCACCTAGCCTGAGCTGTAGAAAGCGGAGCCATTTTGGTGGTGGTCCTCCCCCCGCTGACTTCCCCCCGCCCTCCACCCGGCATTCATTTGCAGGACGACCGCCATGACCAGTGCCTGCTACCTGGAGACTCTGGCACCCACTCCGTCACTGACAGTTACGACCTGAACAGCTTCGGCAGCTTCGTCGACTCTGACGAAGATAGCCACGAGGTAAAGCTGCTGCATGTGCAAGAACAAGACTGATTCCGACTTGTACTACAGCCGACCACACTTTCGTCTTCGACGTAGCGACAGAAACACACACACACACAGAGAGAGAGAGAGAGAGGGAGACAGAGAGAGAGAGAGAGAGACAGGGGTACGTACGGTATATGTTTTTCCGCATTAATACACTGTAGTCGGCGGCATCATTGCAACTTCGGTTGCAGAATAATCCATGACACATGTCGTGCCTGCCTGTGACCCACCGGCCTTCAGGTGGGACTATCGATCGATGGTGACGAGGAAGACGAACCCAGGGACGGCGGCGGCGGCGCAATAGACGGCTCTTCCCTGCACCAGCCGTTGCCCGCGACAACCACGGAGCCCCCCGAAATCCTCCTAGGGTTCGGAAGCGCTCACGGAGCCGCGGCCTTCTCTCTCCACGGGGGGAGCGGCAGCGGCCACGGCCTTTGCCACGGGTCTGCGGCGGCGGCGGCGGCGGGGGCCGGGGCGGGGGCAGGCGTTGGCGGTCTGGCGAAATCCCGACATAGATGGAGCGCGGAGCGCGGCACCAGTACAAGACGGGGGGCGGGTTCAACCCTTCACGGCGGCGCCGGCGGCATGCCGAGGAGGTTAAGCTGGCCCGGGGAGTTGTCGCTGGCGTCGGAGGGCGGGGACGGAGTAGATGTTGCCGCCGTGATGGCGAGCGACGCAGAGGCAGAACGCGGCGGGGTGGCGACCGGCGGTAGTTCCGGCCCCCTCGCGGCGGCGGCGGCGGCGGCGCCGTCGTCGCGCCGAAAGCACTCGACGTGCTACATCTGCTGCGAGCGGAGGGCGGACGCCGTGGTGATGGAGTGTGGCCACGGAGGCGTGTGCTTCACGTGCGCTACTACACTCGCGGACTCGCCCCCGCACCTCTGCCCAGTCTGCCGGAAGGTGATCCAGGAGGTCTTCAAGCTCCACGACATACGGGAGTTTGGCGGAGTCGTGGTTGTGCCGCCCGCTAGCGGAGGAGAGGTAGCGGCGGCGGCGGCGGCGGCGGCGGTGGCGCCAAGAAGAGGGGGCATCGGGGGGGAGCTGAAGGGGCCAGCAAGAGATGGCGACCCGCCGCCGGTCCCAAACGTGGCAGTCGGCGCCGCCGGGCTGTTGACCCCTTCTACTTCGGTCCCCGCCCCTCCCTCCGCCTCCTCCTCTTCGATGCCAGTATCGGGCGGCGTTTTCGTCCAGCGGAGTGGAGACGCCACCGCCGGGGTAGCGGCGGCGACGGCAAGGCGGGGTTTCTCCCCTTCGGGCCCCGTCTCGTCGCCGGAGTCCGGGCCGCGAAATAGCTTAGAGGCGCAGGGAATGTGCGACGAAAGCAACTGGTTAGACCCAGTGTGAAGCGTTAGGGCGCACACCATAAGGCCTGGCGGCAGCAGGTAGGTTCGCGCGGGCGGTTTCAACTCCACTCTCAAGTCTCGTGAACGTGAGTAGGCGCTTGACGTCCGGCGTGGATTGTGTTTTTCGCGGAGGGTTACCGGCTGCTGCAAGTTGACACCAGCGCGCAGGGTTTTTGCGGACGTGAATCGTTCTTCTGAAGGCGTAGCGAGAGGGCAGGGAGACAGCAGCGGTCCAAAACTTGTTCGCACGTCACTGTTGCCCTCTGTGTGGCTGGCTGCCTCGTCGTGAAGTGCGTGTTTGTGTGCCGAAAGCACCCGGATGTTGCCGAGGCGTCTTTGCGCGGAACCGTTACTCGTCATGTCGACGAGTACTAGAAAGGAGTTCTGTGAGGTCTGCTTGGGGGACGGGGGGCGGGGGTCGTGATGTAGAGAATTTGGGGTCTGGTAGTGTGGACTCCTGATGCCGTGTTAGTCTCGTCTTCTTGTTTTTTTTTTGCAGCAATCTTTCCGCTGTGTTGTATTCTTAACCGGCGCGATTGTAGAGAGAAACCTTGCCATGCGGCTGATCGCGGCGTGTGTTTTCTATACCCCGAGCGTAGTGTCTGGCATCTGGGTAGGCGGTTATTGTAGGCGGTCGCCGCCGCCGGTGCTTGGTAGCTCTTTGGAACCAGAGTGAACGAAATCGTGTTTGCAGGAGCACATGGCACTTCCTTCGCCCGCCTACCAGAATGATCAGGAGCCTACGAGAATGGTCAAGAGGTCATGACCCTGGTGTTTGATTGTAAGGAGGGGGTGTGCCAGTTGAACGCGCGCTGTAGTCCCCCCCCCCCGTCATCCTTGGCATGGCTTTTGACGCCCAACATCATCGTAGGGGGAGCACGCGGACGCTCTTGATTGTTGGTTGTCGAGTGGTCCTACGGTCGAAGTGGGGTCGGACGTGGAAAAGTCGTATTTAAGTTTTGAAAGAATCATGACCACAAGTTCATGGACCACGGCGGCGCCGTTGTTGATGCCTGAGGTGGACAGCAAGTTTGACCGAGTGTTTTTTATGCACGAATGTAGTTTTGAGCAATAGATAGCTCTTGTGCGGAATGAGAGCACGATTTAGGCGACGTGCCCAAAGAGACAGGGGGTACGGAGGGCTGGCATTGTAAAGTGACCCCCCCTGCCGATTGAATGTTGTTAGTATGTGTTTTCCTCACGTTTCTCAGATGCGCAGGAGGAACCAGCCGTGGAATTATAAAATTGTGCTCCACAGCTAGCTTCAATAGTGTCTCGTTGAGAGAAACACGAAAATTCTGGGCCGTGTTTGTTGGGAGCCACGGGGCTGTTTTTTTTTTTCCGTCACCCCGGAAGGAGCGTCACGGAAGGAGAGGGCAGGTTGGAACAGGATGCTTGACTTGATTGAGTCATGGGGCGATATTTTGTTTTTTTTCTCTGTTTACCTCGCTTCGAAGGCAGCACTTTTTTATACAGTGCAGGTGCTTGTCTGCGATCGATCCTGCACCGAAGATCGCCTAGCAAGAGAAAGAGTCGTCGTTGTCCGCGGCGGGGATGCTGCTCGCTTGGTTGTGGTGACTGGAGGTCGAGATGTACTTTTTATACTTGGTTTGTACACGTTCGTGCGTCGTATATGAAGCTTGTGGGTATAGTCTACTGGTGGAAGTGTCGGCCCGTGCGTGAAAAGCTCTTTGAGCAGGTCTCAGGGCCTTGCAGCGCAGCGTCTCCAACGGTTGAGCGCACAGGCTGCTTGTATTGCTACGCCTATCACATCGAATAGGAATTAATTTCTCACGCCGTTCTTCCTTGTTATTTGATCATAAAAGTGTGAGCCTCGATTTCTTGTAAGATTGTTTGTTGTGAAGGCCCCCCGGCACTGCATCTCTTTTCTTGGTGTTATCGCGTGTGGCGACTGAAATTGTCTCTTTGTGGCGGAGAGTAGAGAACACGAGCTGGATGGTTGAAATGTGACAACACCAACAACGTTGGGAAGGCTGTTGAATTATGTTCCACGTGTTGCGTTCAGAACCTACTTCATCAAGTAGGTGTACCTTCCTTGCACGGACCAAGTTGTACAACGAACCGGGACCAATACTATGCGGAACTGCTTATGGGATGTGGTTCCAACTGGGTCTTTTTTTTGAGTCTCCACTGCAACCATGCTCATTTCCGAGGAGTGCGAGCAGCGAAGGTAGACCTTACGGGGCTGTGAGTGTACCATTTTCCCGACCACAGCAGTCGGGTATACACGTAGTTATCAAACATGATCGCCGAAACAGCGATCGAGCTGGTGTCAAAACAAAGACATCAGAACGGAGAACAGAACGTCCGCGACGGTGCCGAAGCTGGCGGAGTGAGAACCGGCACGTCGAGGAATTTTCAAAGACTCCTTGTTTGATTTGTAAGCGTCCTCGTGTCCTCTCGATCTTGGAGTGGGATCGAGAGTAAGTGCTGCAGTCCGCCCTACACTTTATATCAATCCAAGGGAGGTTATTACCTTGTGCAACTCGCGATTCGTCATGGATACAAACAAGCACAGATGAAGCTCCATCTAGTGGGTGATAGCATCCGCGGGGGTACAATCGCTCGGCTTTTTTTGTTCACAAGACACAGACACGAAGGAGACGTCACATCAACCCTCGTGTAAGGTTTGGTAAGGTAGTCTATAGAGCAGCCACTGCTGTCGATTTCCTCATCCATAAAAAGTTTGGAATATTCGCAGTGTACAATGTGGCTGCCTCTGATTGGCTGACAGCTGACCGCCGCTACTCTGGTTGCAGAGGCAGCGCCACCCTTATGTTGCTCCGGTCTCGTCGTGTCACCGTCTCCCGTACTTCCACCGCCTCGGGATCTACGGGCGTGTGCGGAGCAGGGTGGGCCGAGCAGTCCGCGCGTGCGGTGCGGGGTCTCGTCGTGTCCACCGCCTCGGGATCTACGGGGGTGTGCGGAGCAGGGCGGGCCGAGCAGTGGGCGCTAGCGGTGCGGGCAGCCCCTCCCCTTTGTTGGCTCAGAAAATCGAAGTTCTACCGCGGAGTATAGCGTGGTTGATGGAGGCCTGAGCCTGCCGACTTCTTCTCAACCAGGGCATATTGGGTTACCGCAGCACAGTGTGGCCCAGCTGGCTCCTCAGACCACCCTATCATGATCCAAGCAACGGGGAGGAGGGTCGCTGGTGGCCTCCTTGCGATTGCGTTGGTGATAGCCACGGTGTACATCATCTACATCGGTGTTATTGATGGGCAGCTGGCGCAGCAGCGGCAAAGAGAAGAGCTTCTTCCGGTGGTGAATTGGCAAGAGGCATGGGAGCAGCACCAGGACGAGGAGGAGAGGCAGCAGCAGGATCGCTGGCCTGGCGCTCCATTGGTGGCTAACGCCAGAGAGCTTGCGTCCTTCTCCTCGCCGGCAATCTCCACCACTCTGTTCCTTCACGTTTTCAAGGTAAACCAAACAACAAAACTACAATACCCTCCTGTGTGACCCCGGTTGGGGCGTCTAGCTAGTAGAAGTGGAGGATATGGACCAGTGGGGCAGACGACAGAGTCCAATGATGGGAGAAAAAACAAAAAATGCAGGGGGAAAGCGAAAATGTAGGCACTAGGCAGCAGCCCCGTCTACCTACAGCAGTGCCAGATTTTGTAACGCTGGTTTGGGGTGCACCAGTAATAAAAAAGGGTTGTCAGTCCCATACATAGGGGTCCAAAAAAATAATTTAATGATTTCGCGCGAAGCGCGAAAGGGGTCGGAGAGAGACATCAAAGCAAGCGTAGATGGATATGGATGGAGCCTACACCACCATGTAGGTCACCAGTGCGCACGCTCACACCTCACCCTATACCACCAGTCAGTCAGGGGATGGAATGGGAGCGCTGTTTAGCTTTCATCATCATCAGCTCAGCGGCAGCAGTGCTGCTGCTGCTGCTGCTGCTGCTGCTGCTGCTGCTGCTGCTGCTGCTGCCGCCTCTGCTGCTGTGCATGGGTGCGCAGTTGCTTTCTTCGCTTTCGCTACTAGCAAAGGGCAACGGACTAAAAATTGGCCCGGACCCCTCCCACGACGTGTGTATGTGGCTGCCCTTGGCTTACATCGCTGTGTCCGTCTCACTTGTCTCTGTTTCCGGGTGCGTCTGTTGTGGAAGCAAAAGATCGGCCGGCAGACGAAGAGACCGCAGACAGAGATCTGACGTGTGTGCACTCACATGTTCCCTCGCTTACGTGGCAAGCAGTAGGCCTCCGGGTCTACAAATAGCTTCCGACGCCAGCCATGATGTGTGCCTTTGGCCGGCCTTGGCCTACAGCAGTGTGTAGGCCTCGTTTTCTCTATTATGGGGATGTGTCTGTGCAGGAAGCTCCAAAGATCGGTAGGTTGAGGGTGATGCAGGCCGACCGCGGATTGACTTGCGTCGGCACTCGCTTGTGCTGCCGACAGCAAGCAAGGGGCTGCAAGAGTCATACCCAACGCCTCTCATGATGTGTGCCTTTGGCTGCCCTTTGCCTACAACATCCGTATACTGCTGTGCTGGTTATATCGCATGTTGTGTACGTGATGTGTATGAAGCTGCTGTGCAAGAGGATTGCGGTGATTCTGCCGAGAGCGTCGTGCCCATCGCCCAATCATCTGTCTCTGNATGGGGATGTGTCTGTGCAGGAAGCTCCAAAGATCGGTAGGTTGAGGGTGATGCAGGCCGACCGCGGATTGACTTGCGTCGGCNACATGTTCCCTCGCTTACGTGGCAAGCAGTAGGCCTCCGGGTCTACAAATAGCTTCCGACGCCAGCCATGATGTGTGCCTTTGGCCGGCCTTGGCCTACAGCAGTGTGTAGGCCTCGTTTTCTCTATTGTGGGGATGTGTCTGTGCGGGAAGCTCCAAAGATCGGTAGGTTGAGGGTGATGCAGGCCGACCGCGGATTGACTTGCGTCGTCACTCGCTTGTGCTGCCGACAGCAAGCAAGGGGCTGCAAGAGTCATACCCAACGCCTCTCATGATGTGTGCCTTTGGCTGCCCTTGGCCTACAACATCCGTATACTGCTGTGCTGGTTGTATCGCATGTTGTGTACGTGATGTGTATGGTGCTGCTGTGCAAGAGGATTTCGGTGATTCTGCCGAGAGCGTCGTGCCCATCGCCCAATCATCTGTCTCTGTCTTACAAAATGTCTTACAAACTCGACGGATGATTGGTGGGAGATGGGCATCTACCCGGCTCTACTCCTCTGAAACATAGATAATTGTTGGAAGTTCTTCCGTGTCTTACAAAAAATCGCCCTATTTATGGGTGCCCTGCCAATTGAAGCCCTCTTTCTGTTCTATTTTGTTGCAGCGGTTCCATTTCCGAACCTCTTGGATATCAAGCCGAAAAAAACTCCGAGCCAAATTTTTCAAAATCATGCCCACATCAGCCCCAACGGCTGCCGCAAAAAAAAACTTCGAGGTCCACCCCCAGCACGCCCATGACATTCGCGCTTCGCCTTCAGGCCCTGGCGGCCATCAGGGAAGCCCTGACTCGCCGTGTTGGTACGCCGACCGCTGCACGTCAAGTGAAGGGCGCGAAAAAGTATCGTGTGCAATTCACAGCGGGACCTCTCTGAGGGGTCCAGCCGCAGTTGGTACAGCGAGTATATCAAGTACCCCAAGTCAGCAGCAGGTCTCGTGACTACCGGGCCGAGGCGAGATTTGCTGCCGCTTGGCGACCATCTCTGTCTAGCGGCAGTGTCGTCTTCCCCAAAGAAAGTGAGATGCCCAGTCGCGCAGCCAAGCCTGTTCCTCCGAGAGAAAAACGGCCGCGAGACTGTCAGCACACCTGGTGCACGATCCATTCGCCACCGGCAAAGCGTGCAGCACGTGAGGGAGAGGGCCGGCCGAAGGGAAGCTTCGGCCGGAAGAGATTGCGTTCACTCTTGCATGAGTACAAGGTGCAAGTCGAGCAGGGCTAGCTGACCTTTGCACGCTTGCAAGTGCGGGACCTCGGCAGCGCAATATTGGCTGCGTCGCAAGAAGTGGACAGACACGAGATGGACTGGCGACCGGCGTTCCTCAAGCGCCAGAGCAACAGGGGTGTGGGCAGGAAAGAGGCTCTGCGCAAGCTTGCAAAGCATAGATCGCAGCTGGAGAAGGCAGCCTTGGCGTCCGCTGCATGCAAGGCGGGCTGGGAGAAAGGAGTCGAGTATTTCCGCGCCACCGCGAAGGAGTGCAATGGTGCTGTTGCAGCGACGTCTGCGGGGCCCGAGGTAATTGTAGATCCGAGTGGTGTATCCTGTGTTTGGACGTACACAGCAGTAGTCTTGTAGTTCTGCAGTACATATGGTACATCCAGCAGTAGTCCTGCAGTACGTGCGACATCGCTGTTGTCGCTGTCGTTGTTCTTTCACTGCCGTGTAATCCCTATTACTGCTGCTGCTGCACATGTGCACAAATCTGAAACATGCGCATGCATGCGCGCATGATGCATGCGCACATCACGCAACTGCTGTTGCTGCCATGTGTGTACTGCTGTCCTTGACGCTTTTGCTAAGTGATGACGCGTCTTCGCCTATATGTATGCCAAACATGCTGGAGTTGTGTTGTCCGCTGCTGTACTGACATTCCACGCATTGGCTTTCCTTCCCTGGATCTGAGGTGGTGTGTGTGACCGAGCTGAAACAAACACCAACCAAACTCCACTACGTTTACCCTTGCCGTTCCAGGAAAGCATGGATGTTTCGCACGCGCAAGCTGGGAAGCTGCTCACCCAAGCCCACGCCCTGAGAGCGGTGTACAGCAAGCTACTCAAGGGGGTATCGAAGCGACAAGCTTTCGAGGAGTCGGCCGAGTTTCTCGAGTTGGCAGGGGGCACCATCAAGCAGTGGGAGCTTGACTACCGTACGAAGGGCATCTCAAGGTGAGCGCAACAGTTTCCCTTCTAAATAGGACTCTCGGACGTGTCATTCAGCATAGGCAACATACACAAAATTCGGTGATCGGTACGCAGCATAGACAATATTCGCAAATATTAATATCGCATGAAGGTTTGGCAGCGGCACATTCCAAACACCAGCCGTTGTTATTCAACCTCGGCTCTCTCCTCGCGCATGTTTCTTCGTGCTACCTCCCTTCCCGTCCTCCTCTTGTGACATTTTTTTTGTAGTTGGATCAGACGGGGAGACACGAGCGACGCTGGATCCTGAGCCTGGACGAGGGCCTTCTCGTGAGGATCCGCTTCTGGATCCGCAACAACGCCGTCAAGAACGGGGAGCCGAACATGACAGCTCAGACGTTCGCGACTACCTCATCAAGGATGTCTTGTCAGAGGTTGCGGCGACCAAGGCCGACGAGTACGACCCCTTCAAGCACGCGCCCATCACCAAGATCAAGAACGACAAGGGTGAGGTCGTGTCGTACGCGATCGCCGAGCGCACAGCACGATCCTGGCTTCACAAGCTGGGATGCGAGTACCGCGACACGAAGTCGGGTCTGTACTTCGACGGGCATGACCGCGAGGACGTACTAGAGTACCGGGTCAAGACGTATCTACCCGCCTACTTCGAGCACCGCGACTACACGGAGATCTGGATCGACGCCAGCTTGAAGGAGGCGCGATCCTAGGAGGTGGAGACGCAGCCAAGGGACAGGAGGGAGGAAGGGCGTGTTTGGGTTTGCGTGCATGCATTCAAGGAGACGCTCTCCGAGCTCCCCCCGCACCTACGAGCGAGGGTCACCAGCAAGAGTACGTCGATGGCAGAAAGGCGATTTTTTGCTACCAGGACGAGTGCATCTACAGGGCCAACGACGGGGAGCGTAACGCGTGGTGGCCGCCGAACATGCACGGGCCAAAGAAGAAGGGAGAAGGACAGGGCACAATGATTTCCGGCACCATCGTGGGCGACGTCGGATTCGTCGAGGGGACTCAAGCGGACATCGACAAGGCCCAAGATCTGCGGCGTGAGCGCTGCCGCATTTCGAGGGAGAAGCACGCAGCCGGTGATCCGACCAGGCCGGAAAAGTACCGCGACATCGACATGCTCTACTTCGAGGGAGAGGGCGACGACCGCAAGTTTTCGACGTACTACAAGTCCGAGTATGGCAAGAACAAGGCGGGGTACTGGACGGGGACGAAGATGATCGAGCACATGGCGGATGTGTTGGATATCTTGGCCGTGAAGTTCCCGCGGCACAGGCCAATCTGTTTTTTCGACTGGTCATCGTGCTATGATTGCGTTGAGGAGGGGGCACCGAGTGTAGCTAGGATGAACGCAGGGTCCGGGGGGGGTGAGGAATGGGCAGGAGATAGCTCCTCAGGATGCGACCACCATACTAGAAGACACGCCCGAACTCAGGAAAGGTGCGGTACGGTTCCTCACGTTTCAGGCCGGGGAGTACCCATTCTATGAGCCGGGCGCCACAGATCACGTAGGGAAGATCAAGGGGCTCAAGCAAGTCTTGTCTTGTTTGAGAGGGGGCTTTGGATCCCAGGTATGAGCATGACAGGGGCCAAGAAGGGCCAGAAGGCTAACTTCAAGATGAGCATACCGGCGGTGTTGCGCGAGCAAAAGGATTTCGCGAAGGTCGACTCTAGCCTAGAGGTTCTGTTAAAGCGCCTTGGAGGGGTTGCGCTCATGCTTCCCAAGTTCCACTGCGAGTTGAACCCGATCGAGCTTGCGTGGGGTAGGTCAAAATGGTGGGTCCGTAGGAACTGCAAGTACACTATCGCGTGCTTGCGAGAGAACGTTTCCAAGAGCTTCACGGCAGACGACAACTTGAGCCTTGCAATAGTTCAGAGGTTCTGCAGGAAGGTTGCCAACTTCCACACGGTGTACAACGCAGGGCTCAAGGGCGCCGAGGCAGTACAGGAGCAAAAGAAATTCAAGTCGCACCGCAAGCCGGCTCCGTCCGAGTACATTAACTCCAAGTAATGTATGCTAAGCGCCGGTTGTAATCTATGGTGTGCTAGAGGGTGGCATCGGTTTGTGCTCTTGTCGGCGTGGTGTTTCCCCAGCGATTTTTTCTTTTTTTGCTTCCCTGATCGGCTGCGTTGTCCGAACGATATCTTGAGTGCTGTAAAGTCATTCTATGTACAAATGTGAACAATAGAGTGGGTGTGGGTGCAGTAGTTTGTAAATACAGGGAGTTGCCGACGGTTGAAGCTTAATTAATGAACATTAAGTGGTAAACGCTGTGTTTTGCGACCAGAAATTGGTGCACAATCTTGGGTGCCCCCCGGGATACGTATCATATATGCTAATCAATTGTTGTTTTTTTTTCAAAGCGCCATTGTGCGCAAACCCCACGTTATCTACAAAGAAAGGAAATAAAACGGATAGGAATACCATGGTGGTTGTTGAGATACTGGTGACAAAGTTTCATCCCCTCCCCCCCCAAAAAGCCTGGAAAATCCTATACGAAAACTATGATTTTTCAGGAACGTCTTAAATCGATATGGTCCCTGAGCAACTCTTGTGGGGTTTGCTGTGTAGATCACTACTAAGAATTAAAAAAAACGAAAAAAGTAAGTATCGGCAAATTTATATCCGGTCAACTGAAATCGGCGTCACAAAATCTGGCACTGTATATTGATGCAGAGGCTGCACGGCTGAAAAACAAAACAATGGCGGAGGAACAAAGAACACCGCTTTACGCGGAATTGCAGCGCGACCAGCGTACATCCACCCAAGGCTAAAGGCTCACAGCAGTAGACTATTGTGATAGCTATCTAGGGAACCAAGATTTGTCAAATTCCGTTCACGGTAGGCTTCAAACTTATTGGCGCAACCCGCAGCACCTCCCCGAAAAAAGTATGAGTTTCGTATCTACGCGGGGCAGCCACACTGCTGTGCACCCGCCAAACCGATCATGCACGAGAACGCGCCGACCACGAAGTCAATCGCCACCAATATTTGAGAGAAGACAAACTGAGTGCCAATGAGAACATTGCATAAGAATTGACCTTGATTAGTGCAGAGAATCGAGAGTTAGGCGCGGACGAAGTTGAAAACTCGCGTTCGCATGCAGGCACCGTGCTTACGCCCTGCCACGCTACCGGCTACATCAAGCGTAGGTCATGTTAGCTACTGATCTTGTGTTTATACAGCACTTGGAACTGTGCTGCAAAACGAACTACAGGTGGAGTACTCTTGAATGGCGTCAGCCAGGTTTGAGCTGAAATTGCTGTTGGAGTGCTTGGGCGTTGTTGCACCGCACCACTTGTGCCTGTTGACTTCTCCTGATTCCCGGAGAAAAAAACTGTGATAAGGATGGGGTAACATGGCAGCTCGAGGAACAGTGAGTTTGGCCACTAACAACGTAGTGCAATCTGATGTCGCACACAGGCAATGGCCGACCTATCTACATATTGAAGTTTTGTTTCTCAACGTATCAATACGCACTTGGCATTGATTGGTGTATCGAAAACGCGAGGAAGGACTTACACACGAGCACGGCACGCAAGACCGGAGCCCCCGAGTTGCCCAAGCCTATCAACATCATGTCCGAACTGAAGGATACAGCAAATATGTACAGTAAGTTCAAACGACACAGGCCCAAACGCACACAGCACCCAATGGGTTTCAGACAGTTCGCCGATAAAATGCGAAGAACAAAATACCATGCCAATAAACTACGAACACCCAGCGTGGCAGAGAAAAAAAAAAAACTCCGTCCGTCCGTCTCCTTGCGCAACTAGGTACGAAAATAGGCCGGGCGAAACCGCGCGCTCTAGCCGGCTTGCAAGCGTTCGGCTTCTGTTCCCGACGTTTGACATATCGTACCCCCCGGTCGTCGTATTTGACGGATGGATTCATCCAAGTGAAGCACGGGCCTGTCCAACCACCAACAACGACGCGCGAAATGTGGCATTGACACATGGGGGTTAGAATATATCAGACCACAGCAATCTTTCGGTAGGATGTGGAGATCTTATTTTTCAGCAATAATGCCCATAACGACATCCCCAACCCCAAGCCAGGTATCTCAAGGAACGGTACATGCACCTGCCTGACGAACTAGCCACGTCTCAGTTCCAGGCGTCGGTGACGAGATCCGCAGCACCATCACCTGTGTCTCCGTCACTCCAGGGCCGGGTCGACGCTCTTCTCGCTCCACCCGTCAGATTCCCCATCGCTAGAGCCAGATTCACCCGAATCCAACTTCATCAAATCGTCGAGTACACCGACCGAACCGTCGCTGTTCTCGTCCGACTCGGGGTCCTGCAGATCTGCGTTCTTCGACGCCGCGGCCTCTCCGGAGGAAACGTCGTTGCTCGCAGGTGACTCGGGGGTCCCCGCCTCCACGTCGCTCTGTTCCGCTCCGTGCGATTCCTTCGGCTTCATAGAGGTGATAATGAACGCCATGACATTGGCAACACGCAAGGATGGCTGCGGTCGAGTGTCAATGGGTGACTGGGGTCAGGCGTCACCCTCGATCGGCCCAGATTGAGAAGCACCCACCGTAGGCCGGGACGCAGACCTCCCCCCTGCTCGCACGGGTGCCGGCGCCGCCCGACGTAGGGTGCAACGGCTTCTACAGCCGCAAGCGAGCGAGCACTTTCTGTCCTTGCACCAGCCCCTTTTGCACAGGGCCGTGTCCGGATTGCAACCGCACGCCAGCGTGACTGACTTGCGGCCAGGGCCGATGTAAGAATACTCGGACAGCCAAAGCACGCAGTTGTCGGCTGTGAGTACGTCGCTGTCGCTCCCCTTTCCCGGCTCAGAAGGTCCTTGTCCTCTACGAACTTCGCGTGGAAATCTTCTCGGAGCTGAACTTGCGACGTCGTCGCCCACAAGCCGTGCTCCGCCACTAAGTTGATCACCTCGTGACACGTACCCTTAGACTTTGCCCACTGAGCCGCTTTGATGTCGTGAGAAGCCACGTGCCGACCACGCAAAATGGCCTTCACCACCACCGCACACATCATTAGAAGCCTACGATGCGTAGATCGCCTGTCGCGGTTAAGGCTGTCGATATGTTTGGCCTGTTCCTCGGATCGTGGCCCTGACGACATCGTGACTGCTCTTTGACTGACCTCGTTCCTCTGTTCTCCATCAACGTCCTCGCCCTCCCCACCGCCAGAGGTGGTAGGGTGCCGTCCATCTTGCCCTGCGATCTCCCACACCCAGGGCTTTCCAGGATCTTCGGTCTCTGATGCGGTGATCTCGCGATACAGCGCCATCTTCGTCATACTTTGGTAGAATCCAACCAAGGCCGGAGGATACGCGGATAGTAGAGTTTCTCTCGGGGGCTTCACTTTCATGGCCAACTCATCGGCGTAGCGATGCTTCTCTTTGGTCCCGGGGGTATTCTTAAGGGCAGGCTCACTCTCCACGTCGCCTCGAACAATTCTTCCAGCTGCTCGCACGACATACATCCTTGCGTCTGCACCCTCTTTATCCTTCACGACTTGGTCCAGGATCGACTTGAGAGACTCGTCCTTATCCGCTAGCTGGTCGGATGGTGACTGGGCGGGTGCGTTACGGCGAGCACGCAGCACTAAGTCCACGAGGTACTCGTCCCGCATTGAGTTTGGGAAGAGGCAGAGCTCCCGCTCGCGTGCACCTCCCTTTGTTCCATCGTGACCGACCAATCGTGAATTGCTCCCAAGCGCCGTGCCTATGCTGGTGAACAAGGCCCGGGCGAGCTTTCTTGGGTATATCCCTTGTAACTCCTCCATACCAACCATTGCGCGTTCAGCAGCTAGCCAATCGGCGACGTCCTGCCAGTACAGGATCTCACCTGGACAGAGGACTTCAACCACCATCGCGCGCGCCGTGTCCAAGGGTTCTAGAGGGGTTGGCGCCTCCCTCCCCGATCCACGATCCGCGTTCGCTGGATGCCCGGGCTGTTTCTCGTATCTCTTCAATGAAACCAACCGGTTCTGATGGCAACGGCCACACCGCCAAACGCCATCGCTCACTGCTGCACTCCCCGCTGCGACATGATCACCTGCAGCATCTACGGGATACCACCTTACGCTGCTCTTGCCCGATTTCCGGTAGTTACAATTTTCGCAAACGTGAAACTCTGCCTTCCTTTCTTCCTCGACGAAAAAATGTAGGAAGCAGTCTGGGCGTTGGCAGAGGCAGTCCTTGCCGGGCATGAACTCTCGCACGAGAGCAGGAGGCAGGAGTTTCTCTCCTTGTGTCCACGCGGCCACGAAGGTAACCAATCGCCCTAGCCGGTCCCCGCGGAGGTGCGTGAAACCTTCATCGTTCGGAGACCTGTGGCATGCCGAACATAGCTTGTTGTCGGCCGAGTGCACTACACTCCCGGGGCATTCGCTACACTCGATGCTGGGGTTGTGTGTAACCCATCCGCATTCCATGTACGCTCGCACGCCTTTTTTCGCTTTTTACCGGTTGGTTGGCCAACAGATAGCACCGCTGGGTTAGAAAGTCTCCTACCCGCATTCCGCTTGCCTGGCTGATAACCGGCTTGTCTTGGGTACCCGCCGTGACTCCTACGCCGAGAACCAACGGGGTGATTTCCCCCGGCCTCTGATTTTCGCCTTTCGTCTTCGTCAATCGCGCGACCTTTACGGGGCTGTGCCTCCCTCCTCGCCTCGCTCTGCTGCCTGTAGTAATCCTCCGCGAGCTTGCCCTCAAGGTTGGGTAGGCCACCAGCCGTATTAGTAACAGAAGGCCTCCTCCTCCTGCGTTTTCTGCCCGACCGGGTCTTTCCTCCCGTCCGACCGACACGTGCACCGGAATCTCCCGCGTCGCGCTTTGTCCCGGCGATGGGGGTGCTCACCTCGGTGGTTAGGTGGCCCTCTCTCCTACTCCCGCCTCCTGTGTTGTCGACGACGGGAGTACGCGGGGTTAGCGTGCCTTCCGTAAGCTGGCGAAGGGATATTGGCTGTGTACCCCCGCTTCCAGGTGTCCCAGAGCTCCCAGGCTGGTTACGAGGCGTAGCCGGTCGACCTATGGGGCTGTTAACCCCACGAGCCTGTTTGCCCCGCCTACCTCTCCTACGGGTCATCTGGCAGCAGCTCGATCTATGCCGACCGTTATTCTATCCATTAAATACCTGAACAGGGTATTAAGCAACAAATACAGAATCCTAAGTGACACGTAGAGCTTACGCTGTGCACACATATCTTTGATCTGGACTCTTCGTCGTCTCTTGAAAGCCATGCATAAGATCTGCTGCTCTGTACGGGCATGCCTATGCAACTGTCGAACTCCGTAGTACATATTACTGATTCGGTAATGCAGCGGCGTTTAACTCTATGTGCACGGTCTGGAGTGTACGTAGCTGTGCGTCCCGGGTCATGCTTGGCTCGTCATATTTCTTGGGGTGGGGATGGTGTATCCAGTGGATGTACATGCGCAACATGCAAGAGAGGATACTATCGGACCCCCGCTCTTGAAAGTCATGCGTAAGATCTGCTGCTCTGCACGGGCATGCCTGTGCAACTGTCGAAATACGTAGAACGTATTACTGATTCGGTAATGCAGCGGCGTTTAACTCTATGTGCACGGTCTGGAGTGTACGTAGCTGTGCGTCCCGGGTCATGCTTGGCTCGTCATATTTCTTGGGGTGGGGATGGTGTATCCAGTGGATGTACATGCGCAACATGCAAGAGAGGATACTATCGGACCCCCGCGTGGGCTCTCCTGAAATTTGAATTTTGAACACATCATGCTTATCCCCTGCAACACCGAATCGCCCCAAACCTTTTGCATTGGGTGGCAATGGAACCTAGGAGCATGGCGGCAGCATTGTTAGTCTGCAAAACGCCAACCTCGCGCAGAGGTCGGTTCGCGTGTGAAGCTCCCTCCCTGATCTTGGAGCTGTTGCAGTGTGGTACGCGCCTGCTGCAGTCCGACTTTCTCGCCCTACCATGCATGTCTGGACGT
>CACKRE030003842.1:95229-108071 GCA_902602495.3 Ectocarpus sp. CCAP 1310/34
GTGTGGTACGCGCCTGCTGCAGTCCGACCTTCTCGCCCTACCATGCATGTCTGGACGTATAAAACATACCCTGCTGTGCTCTAGCATCATTTGTACATACCTCTCTTGAAAACTGGGCAGTTTAGCCTCTCGTTCGCCCTCTAAAGCCGGTGCTGGGTGTCGAGATCTGTTGCCGAGAGAGCGGCCCGATCAGAGGGCTTCCACACGGGGCTCCTTTCCCGTTGGAAGCGTTTTTTCTCATCCTTTTTTTTTTTTTTCAGCCGTGCAGCATTGGTCCCTGTTCACCCGGAATGCGCCCCGAAAATCCACCGGCACTATACCGGACTGACAATGACATGGAAATACACTCTTTTTTTTTTCTCCCATCATTGGACTCTGTCGTCTGCCCCTCTGGCCCCTATCCTTCACTTCTACGAGCTAGACGACCCAACCGGGGTCACATAGGAGGGGGGGGCTGGATCCCCTCCTGCGGTTCCTGCCTGAGGTATTTTAATCGCGAGAAGGGTACAGCAATCCCTTCCCTCGCGACTTACGAAGTCGATTATGGTTTACTAACAACGAGCTTCGCAACGCGTCGCATTCATCCTAGACCAGGATTTATTTAGTGAGGAAAAAACTCACTCTGCCGGGACTCGAACCCATGACCTAGCTGTGTGCCCGCGAAGCACCGGCACTTCCGGGCATTGGTAAAGTGGGAAGTATTCAACCGGCACTAAACATGGACCTCCTCAGGGTATTCGTGCGGCCTATTTTCACTTCATGTATGCAAAGCATCCGCCATTTTTCGATACTCAGTATGCACGCGCTCAAGATGTAGTCGCTTGAAAAAAATATAGTTGGTCGCCAAACATGCGAGACGTGCAACGAAGTTCGCACAGGCCACTGGGCGCGTCAAGGTGAGTACAGCTGCTGAAGTTTCTGGAGCCATACTGCTCTGCCAAGCGTATACAATCAATCCTTTTGCGTGTAAGCTCCATCCACTTCTTTTGGCATGCATTACGTGCATGCATCATCATCTTTTGTCAGGCGTAATGCACTCTCCCCATCGTGCTCACACGTTTCATGGATTTCTTCTCAAACCACACACTACACTCCTCAATACAAGCAAGAAGTCACACCGTGATTTTTTCGTCCCACCCATGGTTTTTAGTTTGTTCGGGGGTGTCATAATGTGTCGTGGTTGCTGGCAGAGAGGGGAGGGGCGGACGGACAACATGACAACCAACCATAGAGAGTAAGTAGATTCCTTCGCCGTATCGGGGGGGTGAATGGCTACAAATGTGCCACTGAGAGGCGAGCGACTGATGCCACAAGCGCAGCGATCTAGAGAGAGGAAAAACACCCACCGCAGTGTGGTCTTGATGTGTGTGTGCGGCCTTCGCGTGCGTTGCGTTGATGGCTCGCGGTTTGTATGAGTGAGGCGTGAGTCACGAGGATTGGTCGTCCTCTGCAATCTACTTCAATTGATTGACGGTCGTTTGGATCTTTCGCATGTTGATGATACTCACTTGTTTGGTTGGTTATTGTTCCAAATTCTGCGTCTCTCTGTCTTTCTCCACGCAAAGGATAGATATTGCCGTGTCGACATGTTACTCGTTGTCGGTAGGACAGTTTCCCTCCATCTTGGTACAGTACTCGATCTTGTTGTCTCTCTGAGCACTATTTGAAAGGAGCATAATGGAGGGGGTTGTACTCATAGACGTGCGTGCCGTAAAGGAAAGTAGTCGTTGAATCATCGAGTTCGCATCCCTACCAACATGTTTTGCTTGCTAAGGACACAGGCTTCCCTCGTTGGGGGGGGGGCAGGTCGCAGTAGTCTTTACCCACTACGAAAGGCTGGCAGTTTTCTTCGTTGAGATTTAGAGACGAGAGGGTCTCAGAAGAGAGAGACAACAGAGAGAGAGAGAGCAAGAGTGCCGCCGAAGGGGCGAGGGAGACCAAGCCCGAGGGTCTCGGATTCCCAAGCTCCACAGGTGGCGCCAAGAGGGACGCATCCAAAGTCGGGTCTCTTGCTGGTCAACCATCAGCAAGATCCTCCGTTCGGATCGTATCTTGGTCCTACTTTTGTATGTGCAACAACAATGGTTACAGCACTGCTACACCTGTTATCCACATCATTGCTCTCGACCTGAAAACAGCTTTTATCGGAAAAGCTCCCGACGAGACGGTTCTAACGCCACCAGTTTCGGCACAGCTGTCAATACTTTTGGCTGGGAGTGATTGAGCTTTGAAAATCGGTCGAGCGGGTGCGGAATCTTTTGCGATCAACGTACGTTGTTCGTCCAAACTATCTGATCGATCCCTGCTAAGTACTGCATTGAACGTACTGGCGCTGAAGCCTTCCGGGGTCGCAGGCTTACTACCACTAAAATAGGCACAAGTATAGCCACGAAATGGTAGAGCAATAGCGAAGCCCAACAACAAAAGCCTGCCCAAAACAGAAGACAGCCTCCTCGGTGGCATATTCCGAACTTATAGCGGTATGGCGCAAGGAACTCAATCCAGCGTCGTACGCGGGGGTTATTTTTGCTGAGTTTGAACACACATTTTCTGGCGCCTCATTTTTTTCGGTTAATAGCATGTACGGTAAATGCCATCCCCAAGTTTGCTTATTTTCGGATTACAACAGATGAGTGAGCGCTCAGGGCGAGGAATATCCAAGCCAGGGATGAAAACGGATTATCGTGGCAAATCAACAACAACGAATGGCAGTAACCACAACAACATTGATGCCGCAGTGTGCGGGAACAAGTCTCCGTGAGGTGTTCATGGCCTTCGCGAAAACTAACGGCTGGACCGGGGCCGTGATCGCTGGATGCAGCAAGACGCAGAAGGAATTTCAGTTTCATGACCCACCGGTGAGAGGTCCAGCGAGGAGAGTGACATGGAGCAGCAACATGAATATCAGTGTGGCTGTTGTAGGAGTGCTGTATACGCGCTGAATGAGCGCTACATGAGATATCTTGTTTTTTTGTTGGATATGGATGCTAGGTGTCCTTCGGCAGGTATTGAAGTACTTGAAGGAAGATCAGAACCCAGCCCGGCTCCTCCTCGTGCTTTCCAAGTGAGGGAGTGCTGAGCGGAGCTGGGCAAAGGGGCTGAAACAAAACTGCAAGTACGTCGAAGCTGGAAACAGCGGGCCTGTCGCCTTCTCTTTTTTTCCATTGTTCCTCCATGACAACAGAGAACAAAACGCACGGCGCGTCAGTAGGAAGGAAAAGGGGGCACTCAGATGAATCCGGGTTACCGGGGCTCGTTTTGTGTTGAGCGGAGTGGATCAAGCGACAGAACCGGCGTTTTGGTGGAGAAATGCGGTTTTCTGGTGTTGTGCAGGATGGCATCAAACATGCCCACGTTTGCGAAGGTCTATCTAGCCCTTTGCCTCTACGATCTACGGGCGCGTAGCTGTTACTTGTCTGAACCCTTCTTCAGATTCTTCCGCGTTGGTGTCGTGCCGATTCTATGAAAGTTCACACTTTGCTCTGCGACTTGGGTATTCTCCGCAACTGCTGTGCTCGTTTTCATTTTTCTACACGTCCACAGTTTTCTTGTTGGGTCTGTTTTGATGAAATCTAAAAGAAAAACTCAAGCGGTGCGCCCTATCTACTCTTTGCGACGGGGGCACAGGGCTGCACGTATTTCTATTTCTAGGTTGTCGGGGTGCGGCGAAACCTTCCAATCTTCCACTTACAGCGGATTTCAGCCTCCACGCTAAGGCGTCCCCTCGCGCGGTCGCACACACGGCATCCAATTCGCGTTCTGGCGCATGTTTTTGACAAACCAACAACGAGCGTCACCTCGACCTCTTGCTGTTTGACTCATGGCCCGTCTCGCTACCGCACACGCGACACCGTTCTTTCTGTCCTCGCACAGGGGTCCGTGATTTGTGTCAGACACGAGGATCATCGGCCCAAGGACGAGAACATCGGGAGATGGCTTGTTTCGGGCACCAAGGTCCTGGCGGGGCATTTTTTCTGGGGTGAGGTGCCCTGGACAGCAGACGACGAATTGCGCTCCACCTGCGTTGTCCTGTTTGGGCCTTGAACTCTTGTGCTTTGGCAGTCCCTCATCGCCCTTCCCACCCTTCCACATCGTCGTTCTTTGTTACGAATTAACGGTTTTGCTCTGGAGTGAGGTACGCGCGATCGTTTTTCCCTCGCGTAACCCTCCTAACCCACGTCAACCAAAACGATTTCGACCGTGCCTGGACTTTCTGTTGAAAATTGGGAAGGGTTGAGCTGTCTGGGCGCCATCACCGCACAGCGTCGTTCATGCGTTCTATGCGAAAAAGCTCGTGCCTGGGCTTAGTGATGTAACAACGTGTGAAGGGTTGAGCTATCTCGGCACCATCCCGGCACACCATCAGTCATGCAAGAAAACGTGGTTCCCGCCCCCAAATTCGTCCTTCTCTTCCCCTCCCTCCCCGAACGATCACACGCGTCAGATTTCCGACTTATGGCGGCCCCGCCGTATCTAATGGTCACGACTCTGAGGAACCCGCTCGAGCTTTTCGTGTCCGCGTTACAGTTCAAGCACCGGGATGAGACGCGGACATTGGCGGGGGCTACGCGCTTTGTGACCTCGCAGATGCGAACAATATTGGGGTGAGACTGTCCAGGTGCCAGGTCGCTGTCTACGGTAACCGAAGCTAGAGTTGGCGTTGTCAGTGGACGCCCAAAACAACCAAGGCGGTAGGGCTGGAGCGTTCGTTGGTGGTTTGAGCAGCTAGCTGCTGTTGGGGAGCGCAGGGTTTGTGCATGCCGGTCGTGAAAAAAGCCTCTGGAGCATTTTTCTAAGACACTGAGACACGGTTGGACATGATTATCAGCCAGGGAATATTTGTCAGTCGCGGGATGTTCTTCGCGCCAAGGCGTTCGTGCTACCTTTGGTCCAAGATACCCTCGTGCCAGAGTGCTTGGCGCTGTGTACTGCGTACCCACTCGAGTGCCTGAGTTATTTTGTGAGGCAGTACGCATACTCGTCCTGTGTCATTGCCTTTCCCGAGTTCGTGATATATTCAAGTACTCCTACTGTCGTTCACCACATTCGCCATACGCAAAGGAACGGCAGAAGCCTTCTCGCGATAGAAAAAGAGACAAACACCGCCGAAGCAAGTCGGAGGAACCTCCTGTGTGACCCCTGTTGGTGCGTCCAACACACCCATAGGAGTAATCATCAGTCTACAGCAACATATGTTGAGGGAACCTAACTGGCGTCGAAGTGGAACGCGTTTCTGCGAAGGGACGCGTTTACCCCTTTCCAGCGGTAGCCTCACCATTCCACATATTTGTAGACACGAAATCTACTTCTTTGTGATTCTCTATCTCTCTCTCCCTTTCTCTCGCTACCTACCTACCTTCCTACCTAATACTATGTCTGCGCACCATTCTTGCCCTGTTGTTGTCGCCACCTGTTTCCGTTTCCATACTCTTCGTAGACCAAACTGATTCGGTACCCTATACCGCCGCAAGCGCCACGAATTTCAGGATTGAACGGAAAATGTGCCTCTGTTTATTCAATCGTCCAATCTTCTCCAATTTGTTGTCTGAGAGATATTGACCAGCCACCAGGAGCGGAAAGGCAGATTCGAACCGTTCGGTCGCCCCTCCGCCCTGTCGCCAGCGTCAAATTCTATGTCCCACTACAATCCATACAATTAACAGCCACTATAATGAACTAACACACCTGGGAAGGATGTTCTTCGTCGCGGGCCCCAACTCTAAGCTCACCTTCTTGGGACCGCAGTTAGGGATGTGTCACATCCCCCCGCCGGCCAATCTGGCGTCCCTGTTTGGACTTTTTGGGCGAACATCAACGCTTTAGTTTCATGACTTGGTCTGGGAAACTTTGATATTCTTGGCGTTAAGACAAGGGCCCCGGTATTTGTTGCAAGTGAGAGGGCGATAGCGGGTTCTAAAGCCTGTACTGCTGTTCTTGTGATGCGGGAGGATCGTTCATCAAGGCGATGCATCTGTCGGGGCCCACCTGTGGTACACGCTTTGCCGATGGGACTCCGTGAAGCACGTTTGTTTTCTGCCGGGGGCTGGCAGCGAATAGTTCATGCAAGGTCACGTGCTTTCACCTCAGCATTCCACCCGCTTGGGACTCATGTTGGATTCGTGCTGCTGGATATGTGTATATGCAGGCTGGAGGGTCTTGGGCAGCTTGGTTTTATCCGCGTGTTCTTGAACGACACCGGCGCCGTTGGCTACAATCCAAGAGGCGTGTACACACACAACGAGGTGCGTGAACCGAGGCGAGATAAATCGGTAGTCCGTGGCCCTTAGTTGTGTGCGCGTCTGGTCTTGACTGTCGTTTGCACGTCTTAGTTCCATCTGAGGTTCGGTCGGAGTGCTGTGTGTAAAGACGTAAGTAGCTCGGCAAGAACAAGCGAGTGTCTTTGTGTCACCAGCCTTTGGCTTGATTTGCCTTCATTTCGCCCTACTATGGAAAAGATTTGCCTCTTTCTCACCTTCCTGTGAACCGTTTTTTTCTCTTGTCTCACCTTGCTTTGATACGATTTTTGTCTGTGTCTCACTGTTTTCAGACGTGGGCGATGGCTACGGAGTCGGTGGAGCATCTCAACACCTTCTTGGTGGTGGGAGTCGTCGAGCAGTACGAAGGTTTCATAGAGGTCTTGAAGCACACCTTGGACCCAGGGCTGGAGAACCCGTCCGTGTGGACCACAGGGGCCAACGTGCAGAACAATAAGTGAGCGGGAGATGAGCACCGTTTTTTTTCAGTTCGAGTTCCCCTTGTACCTCAGCATCTACACAGGGTGTTTGCCTCTGTGCCATTTCGAGGACGGTTAGGTATTAGTCGAGCCAATGCCCTTCACGCAGTCATTTCCACGGGGGCGGACTAGCAACGAATCAAACAGTAGTCATCTCCGTTGTTGTTGTTGTCGTTGTTGTTGCTAGGCCTCCCCTCGGAATCGCAAACTTTTATCGTGATTGGACCCGATTTGTCTTGCTATATTTTGAAGAGGTACATGGCGAACGCTCCGGGACGCGTGTTCGCCCTCGGAAGTCAGGACGCCGCAACCCGATATGTTTGCCTTGCCCCGATGTTCGTGTTCGATTTTTTCCGTGTGCTGTCGGGATCCAAGACGGGGGGGGGGCTGGAAGGATTTCGTCGATTCCATGGGAAGGTTACTTAAAAGCAAACCTCGTGATGGGCACGGTATGGGCACCGTTGTGCACAGGAAAATTCCTCGGGTGATTTAGTCGGATTGATTTGCCGTCAGCGTGTTTCGTCTCGCACCTAGGTAGGCAAACAGTGGTAGGATAAGGTTGCTGAGTTGGTTTCACCAGGGCTCATTGCCATACGAATGTCAGCACCACCAACATCAACACAAGCGATGAACTGCCAGGGCCTTGCGATGAACATCGTATCCTGCATCGTTGCGTGGTACAATTCTGTTGGGGTCCGCCAGGTCACCAGTTCCTTCCCGGGACGTGCTGCGGAACATGGATCCCTACCTCGTCAGACTGTACAACGAAACGCGCCTGGACTTACAGTGGAAGGTATGCATTCAGCGTTTTGCGACAAGCCCAGTATGCACATTGTGAGACTCCCGTCACTTTTCATGCTTCGGCATTTCTTTGTCTCGCGGCAGCGAGTCTTTTCTCGCAACTCCTTCTCAGTAACACGCAGGAGGCTCGTCGGAACATTGTCTCTCGTGCCCGGAGCTCGGTAGGCCTCCGTGGCGCGTGTGGGTGACGGTAAAAGTTGCGAAAGCCGGCTCTATTTCTCGGGGGCATGTTCCGCGCAGGTCGTGCCTGGTGAACCACTTCTGAAACATATCAATAACGACATATTGTTCATCTCCACATTTGTTCGTTCATTCGCTGGTACCACATCGCTGTGACTCTTTGTGTCATCACAATGACCAAGAAGGAGTTCCGAGAAATTCCGTTGACAATGAACGCGATGACATGACGACATTGGTATCTAGAGCAACAGAAGGAAGCGGCAGCAACAACGACGGGATCACAGGTGTTGTGTTATTGTTTGGTCGGAGTGTTGATGTTGATGTTGATGTTGATGTGCTTATTTTGGCCGGATATTCTCGAGCAACTAGCAATCGATTCACCTGTCACGGGGCGAAACAAGTACGGCGCCCTGGTTTCTTTTCGCTGGGTCCTGATTTGGAGGGACAGCAGCACCAAGGTATTACGGTTCAGGAGCGCGTAGCTCCAAATATTGTTACCCTTAGTACGTGCGTGCCCCAAGAAACACTGTCGGAAGCTTTAGAGTGGTTGGGAGCGATGGCGAACGGGTCGCCCGTGGAGGTTCAGGGTATCGAACCGCCTGGAGAGCCTGTCCGCAGGGGGATCGAAGATAATAGGAAGGGTATGAGAGGTGAAAATTTCACGTGAGCTCAAGGACCGACATGACGAGGAGAGGCTGAATTGCTATGTGTGTGTGGGGGGGTGTCCTCAAGGTGGGGTGGATCTCTCGCTGCATGCTTGCGCATAACAGCAGTTCGAGGTTGATCGTCTCCCACCACCGCCACTGCTGTGGACGTTGTTCTACAGCATTTAGTTGCATCGGGCAACGATGGCGGCATTCGTACAAAGCTCCCGGCCGACGTGTTCGCATTTGTTTCGCGTTTCGACTCGGCTTCGAACTCCACACTTCCCCCAGACGGGCATTGACCTACACTGTTCGCCCCGTTTTGAATATCAAAGATTCTAACATTTTTTTTGAGTTTTTCTAAGATGTACTCGTATTACGTGATGACTTCCATTCAACCGGTTGGACACGAACAGGTGTATGAGGTGGCGCTGCAGCTCTGGGACTCGCGATGCCGCGAGGTTCTGCCCCCATCCGACCACGAGAGGTATTGCGATGTCCCGCGCCACGCTGATATACTAGACTGAGAAACGGTTACAGCAAATGTATGCGATTGGCTTTCGACGACGGAGAATAACGTACGTACGTATTTAGCGTTCATCACCGCACCCCCCCCACCGGTTCCTCGTGATACACACTTCGTACGAAGCAACTCGGTAAAGTCGCCATGACAATGTTTCCCGTTGGTGCTGGGGATTGCTCGGGTGGCATCTGTTTCTTGTTGTGACCTCGACTCCCGAGACAAAGCCACTGGTGAATTGATGTCTCTGATTGGTTGATTTTTCCAACATTGCTGTGAAGCGATACCTCCTTCGGATGCTTGGTTAGTTTACTCTTGTTGATGCTGGACACATCTACGGAGGGTGGTTTGGTCGGATTGGAAGAGAGCAAAGCTCGGATCAATCAGCAGTGGCTTTGTCGTTAGGTGGATAACCTCCCAAACTTGCGACGTTTTGGGACGTGGGTTCGAATCTTGGTGCAGTCACATGACCTGGGAGTTTTTTTTCACAAGATGCCCAGACAACGGGGGCAGACAGCGATAGTTTCGTGCGTATGCAAGAACTTGAGGTCGACGAAGGCGAAAAATGGCTTAGGCCTTGTCGCGATACAAATCAAGGCAGACAAGGCAGAAGAAAGGAGGAGAACAACCCGCGTGTGGCCTTCCTCCTGTGTTGCCCGACTGGTGCCTATTTTACCGAAAGGTAGTGTAAGGACCGGCGTCCAGAATAAATGTGACGCCGACAAGCAATGAAAATGCAATTGTTGCGTTTATTTTGTCTGCAGGTGATTGTTTCGTTCCAACCACATTGATAACTTTCTGTTTTGGGGAGGCTTGGGGTCTCCTCGAGCATGTCGGCGAGGGAAATCGATGCGCATTCATTGGAGTACGGAACATGATTATTTTTCTGCTTTTGGCTCTCGTTGTTGGGATTTTAAGTCGTTGCTGATTCGTCTCTCGTGGTACGGTAGCGTTAGTCTGTTCTGTGGTTGTCGCTCGTTGTGGTCTGTTTGGGCGGGGGGAATCGCCACGCCTAGAGCTGAGGCATTGTGGAAAAGCATGTTCTGGTGTTTGTTTTGTTGTTGATGATTTGAGCGTGGTTTCTTCATTTATTCCCGTGGCGGACATGAGCACCCTGGCTTCGTTATACTTCATTGCTTTCTTGGCGGCCTGGCTGTTGGGGTAAGAAAAACAGCAAGACTAAAACCATGTCTAGAGCCCAAACGTCACGAACAACAATAGCAGCAATGGTGATTGGCTTGATGGATAGTTGATGTTTCAGTAGAATGAACTGACGGAGACCCCGTCTGTTGATGGAAGATTTTTCGATTACATCATGTAGCACAGGAGTTGTCTTGTCCAGTTTCTTGGTACACGTACCGTTTGATCCTTCCTTTTCCTTGTGCCATCCCTTTTTAGTATTGGATATCTGTCCCCTTGTACTACTTGTAGGCTTTTCCTATTTTGTAATCTAGTTTGTGTTCGCCCCTACCCCTGCCTTGGACTATTGTGTACGCCCTCAAGATGTCGCTTGGACTGCGTTTTCATGTCTCACTGGATCCTCCTTTTAATCTCTGCCAAAGGCGGCAAGCGTTGGAAATTGGTGTTTTTTGGAGTTCTCAGAAGTGGCCCTTTATTTTTCACAAGGTCTCCGGGCTCGGGTGCCACAGGCGCCCGCGCCCTCAGAGTTCGGCTGAAAGGAAGGGTGTGGTGCGTGAAGACTCTGTACACGGCGCACCGAGGGCACGAAGGTGGAAAAGAGGTTCCGAATCAATGTTGCGACGTGACGGAAAGTTCGAACGACATACTTCCATTCACCCAAGAAAGTGGTGTACCCGACGGGGTGCAGGAAGGGCTGGATGTTATCTGCAAGGGTAGAGCAGCCGCGCGGACCAGGACCTGAGGTTCTCTCACCAGACTCAACAAGCGCGTCACTGCTCATTTTCGCGAGGTCGGAATATGAACATCACTGAAGGAATAAAATCAACCTTGAAGCCTTCCAACAGCACCCACAATTCAACATGACTGATATAGGGGTTGTATGCATGTTCCGCCATTCACTTGAATACACCCCGGCAAGTCAGCGCAAAATGAACAGCAGCAGTTCGAAGAACGCACGATTCGCTTGGGGCAATAAGTGCCGCACGAACATGAGACCATGTAATCCTCGCAGTCAACGCACACAGTAGAAAACACCAACGGAACACGAAATGGGTGGGTGCTACACATTTTAAGAGACAAGCAACAATGGAGCAGAGAAACAACAAAGTTGAAACCCGTCACCGGCCATTCAACAGCCACAGCACACGAGGGACAAAATCACGCCAGGAGTATTGCCGAAATTGGTCGGGTCCTTTCCTCCCAAACAAACGTCGTACCGGCTAACTGCGTGCTTGACTTGGTCTACACGGTCGATGAAAAAAACACCACACCATGCAAACAGTCGAACGCATTCGCGTATAGTGACACGTGGAGGTGAGCATACACGTATGTGACGAGGTGCCCGAAATTCATGCCGTTTACGCATTCCGCAATCTAAACGCTTGGGAGGAGCGCCACACATCGCGCACATCGAACGAAATGGTCCAGCACAACAGCAGCGCGGTTCACAACCGTCACGACCTCCCGAACACCTTCGTTCGGAAAAAAAACAAACAGGTTAGACATGGGGCATTACAAAACCGATCCAAGTCCCGACGACCAGAGGACACCCTTGCCATGCCGAAGAGCAGTTTGACGCGGATTTCACACCATGCTAGTCGGAAAAGGGTCTAGAGTTGACCGACGTTGACGGCATGTAGTCGCCCGACGGAACGACGACGTCCACTATTAATAGTCTCGACGAGCCAGATCTCTACACCCCCTACTGCCAAACGTTGTCCACCTCGTCTTCCCCTACGAAATCGGCTTCTTGGTCGCTCTCAACAACGTCACCGCCCGCACCACTACCGCGCTGCTCCGGCGCTTCGCCCTCGCCCCTCTCCTCGCCACCAGCAGCGCTTCTTTCATCCTGGACCTCCACGTCCAGAGTCGATTCGGCAGCTTTTCCATGTTCCTGTGCTCGTAACGGCAAGTCTTGCTGCTCGGCGTCATCATCGTCGTCTTGAACCTCACCACATGTATCGTTGCCGCAGCTTGCCTGCTCATCTTGCTCCACCACAGCTTCGTTGGCATTGTCGTCGCTGTCCCGCCTGGTGACATCCTGTGCCGCTCCGAAGGAATCCTGGGTCTCTTGGGAAGCTTTCTGATTAAGCCGTTCCTCTTCCAGCGCCTGGTCCAAGCGCTGCTCAAGCGCGAAGGCGTCTCCCTTCACTCTCTCCAGATCCCGGGTTAGCAGCTGCGACAGCAGCCCACATTCAGGCGCAAGACGGACCAATGTCAAACGTGAGCGTGCGAGAGGGTCGCATGACTCAGGAAATGACATCTACCATGGATGACTCCACAGGTATTCACACAGGTTGAGCACAAAAAGCACGCGTACGATTTTCGCCGAATGTTGTGCCTGAAGCGAAAGTCATACGCTGGTGGCAATGGTTGAAACTACAGGCAGAAACGCAAACGGACACACGGACAAGCGGCAATGACATGATGAGAAAACACACCATTGCCATGTTTGACCTACCTCCCGATGCTCGCTCTCCTAACAAAACATTCCGCAGAAAATATACCGAAGGGATGAGTGAGAGGGAAACTTGCTGACTATTGGACGTACGACTTTGTTGAAGCCTACACGCGGAGGGAGAAGAGATGCCCGACGGAACGCAAAACACAAACAGAGGTACACCTTTTGTCGACCCAGCTTCATGAAAATGTTCGTCCAAAAAAAACACAGTAGCAGGGATGTAGGAAAAACCAAACAACCAAAAGTGACCCCCCCCGCCCCCCCCGGTGTTTGCCATCGGGGTCGGGTTTTCGTCGCTTGGCAACGACGTTGTAAAACAAGCCGCCCCCCCCGGTGTTTGCCATCGGGATTGGGTTTTCGTCG
>CACKRE030003859.1:59567-70874 GCA_902602495.3 Ectocarpus sp. CCAP 1310/34
CATCTTGCCCACCCCCCCGCCACACACACAGGCAGCTGCGGGGCCACTTTGATCCGGTGCAGTGCTGCGCTTACCGACCCCGAACACAAGAGGTGGTCACGTGTGGCGCCGACGGCCTTGTGCTCCTCTGGTCCGCCGCTGGGGCCCCGTGGGCGTCTCGGGCGTCGTACCTATCCCCCCCCCTTGCGGCCGGCGCCGGCGGCACGAACCGGAGGCTGGGCGAAGCCACGGAGGACCAAGACATGTGGAGCAGCGACGACGAGGGAGGGGACGGGAGCCGAACGTCCCCAGGTTTCGATTCGCTAGAAGGCGTTGGGAATAGTACTAACAGCAGTGGAACCGGTAGAAGTGGTAGTCGGAGAGGGGGTCGTATTGCCGGAGGTAGTGGCGGAGCGTTCGTTCCAAGAATTTTGACGCAGCCCAGGAGAGCAGGCCCGGGAGTTAGAGGGCGGTAGGTGGTAGGATCAGATGATGCTTCGGTAGGGAGGTGCACTCTTCGGGTGGCATCTTGCTCTTTTGGCAGGAAATAAATTTCTAGCCCTGTTTGGTGATGCTGCATCGAAACGCTGCAACCGACAGGTTTGGCGAAGAGTACGTCTCCCTACCCGAAAGTGTTAGATGAGGTGATCCCCATGCCGCCGTAGCATCAGTCTGTTGCGTGTCTCGACCAACGGTTCGTGGTTCTTTCGCGAGCATACGGGATTTGGAATTGTTGTTGGAGCTTTGCGAAACAAGCCAAGAATGATGCGTGCAATATTGTTGGAGCGTAGCGAAATCAAACCTTATCCTATCGCATACGCAACTCATTGAGCGTGTGGTTGAGTTCGCCCGCTGGCGTTTATCCTTGAAATTGTAAAGATGCGTATGCTGTAGGAGTGAGTTGGTCAGCAACAACTGCGAACCGGTTTGATATACCTCCGGTCGCCCCGGTGGTCTAGTGGGTAGCTTCGCAGTCTGGTAAGGGCCAGGTCATTGGTTCGAGTCCCGGCAGAGAGAGTTTTTTTCTCACTAAATAAATCCTGATCTAGGATGAAAGCGACGCGCTGCAAAGCTCGTTTGCTAGTAATCCATAATCGACTTCGTAAGTCGCGAGGGAAGGGATTGCTGTACCCTTCTCGCGATAAAAATACCTCAGGCATGAACCGCAGGAGGGGTCCAACCCCCCCCTCCTATGTGACCCCGGTTGGGTCGTCTAGCGAGTAGAAGTGGAGGATAGGGGCCAGAGGGGCAGACGACAGAGTCCAATGATGGGAGAAAAACAACAACAACAACAACAACAACCTCCACGGTATGTCGTTTTGGGGACTTTTCGGAGATTGAATACGGCATCACAGGCCTGAGGCACAGACATTTGCTACGTTGCTCCGTGTTTAGGTGTCGACGTGTTGACCCTCTTCGCTGCCTTCGCTGAGGTTGCGATTGATTATTTTAGCCGGTCGCAAACTTGAGAGTTTAGAGTGCCACTCTTGTCGTGTTACCAGGCAAGCCACGCAGGAGGGGGGTGGGGAGGGAGAGGGCCTCAGAGAGAGGAAACGTTCTGCACCACCACGGCTTGGAGCTCCTACTGCTGTAGATACCGCTGTACCTAGGAAAAAGCGACAAACACCATGAGGCAAGAGCGAAATAAAAGGGAACACAACACAACGGGGTATATATACCCTGGTACAAGAAGAGCGACTCAGCTAGGTACATAGTATTCGACGAGCGCGGGATGAGCTCAGCAGGCTGAATGCTCAAAGCCCACTTTTTTTGCCCTGCCGCCCTATAACGCGCTGGGTAGACCATAGCCTACCCTGGCCGAGGTTACTTTACTCCGAAACTTCACCCTGATTTCGGAAAATATATATCGGTCGCCCCGGTGGTCTGGTGGTATCCTCGTAATCCGCTATTTAGTCGCAGAGGTCGTGAGTTCGAATCCCCATGAGGTGAAAATTTACGAGATGTGCGGGTGAAAGCGAAATATAGCTGACAAGCTCTCGTGAGTACCAAACTTCGACGTTAGCACCGTTGATGAGGGAAAGGGACGGCTGGACCCTTCTCGCGATAAAAATCAAATTCAGCACGCACCGCAGGAGGAAGGTGGGGCATGAAAATAAACAAGAAGGAAAAAGCCCTGGTGTTTGCCCCCTCCTGTGTGACCCTGGATGTTTTTTTTTTTTTTCCTCCCATCACTGGACTCTGTCGTCTGCCCCTCTGGCCCCTATCCTCCACTTCTACTAGCAAGACGACCCAACCGGGTCACACATAGGAGGGGGGGGCTGAACCCCCTCCTGCGGTTCCTGCCTGAGGTATTTTTATCGCGAGAAGGGTACAGCAATCCCTTCCCTCGCGACTTACGAAGTCGATGATGGTTTACTATTAACAACGAGCTTTGCAGCGCGTCGCTTTCATCCTAGACCACCAGCATTTATTTAGTGACAGAAAAACTCATTCTGCCGGGACTCGAACCCATGACCTGGCCCTTCGCAGGCTGCGAGGTCACCCACTAGACCACTGGTTACCCTGGATGGTTGTAGTTGTACGAAAAAATACACTGAAAACATTCGTACTCCACATACGCTGAGAAGTGTAGTACACGTCTCACCACGAAAAATGGGGGGACTGTCGCCATCTGACAAATAAATAGGACGAAAACACACACACACACATACCTCCCCCTACGACGCTCGGTCCCGGGGTCCCAGATAGTGGACTATAGAAACATTTTGTGTTTCCCGCCGCACTGAGACTGACGTCTTTTCATTGGTCAGCCGGTTAGCGCGGTCGATGCTAATAATAAAAGCACACACATACCCTGACGAGAAATGAGACCCTCTCATGAACCATTTCCTCCGCAGGCATCCTGTTCCAATCCAACCATGGGACACACAGGCTACTCAACGGCGAACATCTGCTCGACCAGAAACGACCATGACGACTGCAGATATCAACCAGAACGGATTTTCTGCCCTGCTAAACAACGCCAACATTCAACTCCCACTCCCCTCTCCTCCAGCTCTGAACAAAGAAACAGACACACAGCCAGCAACCACACACCAGCAACACGATCACAAGTGAACAGACACAGTCAGTTCCAGGGCCACCACCAACAGCCAAGGCATCGTGGGAGGGAGGGGGGATCGCCAGCGAAGGAGTTCAATTCGAACTGTGTAGACTATGTCGCTTCACGCGGTCTGCCTCTTCTCGTACAAACACAAAGAGGCCACCGACATGACCGCGGTCGAAGGGGATGTGTGTGTTGTTCGAAAGGAACCAACTGTCAGTTGGTGGTCTGTCAACCGTCAGTTCGTGGTCTGCCGATTCGACGCCAGCGTTTTCTCGTTTTCCGACAAGGAGGTGCTCTCTGTTGGCCTGGGAACTGCCGCCTGATTCTGTGGTTTCCAGCCAACATGCAGATCTTCCATAAGAATTTGCCGGACAAGACCACGAACCACTGGTCTTGAGCAGACCTGGCGGCGGACCAAGGTGGGCGGACCTGAAAAAACTGAAGAAAAAAACTGGCTATATATATTCGTAAGTTGTTCACTGAAAATATCCGCACAAAAATATCTGGATTCTTCTTTCAGTTTCTTCACGCGTAATTTTTCGTCGCATTCAGCTTGCGACATACAGGTCACCGGTCGCCCGGTGGTATCCTCGTAATTCGCTAGTGGCAGAGGTCGTGAGTTCGAAACTCCATGGGGTTAAAAATTTACGAAATGTGCGGGTGAAAGCGAAACATAGCTAAAAAAGCTCTCGTGAGTACCAAACTTCGACGTCAGCACCGTTGACGAGGGAAGGGACGGCTGGACCGTTCTCGCGATGAAAATAAAATTCAGCACGCACCGCAGCAGGAGGAAGGTGGGGACTGAAAATAAATAAAAAGAAGGAACAAGCCCTGGTGTTTACCCCCTCCTGTGTGACCCTGGATGGCTGTAGTAGTTGTACGAAAAATACACTGAAAAGTGTAGTACTCTACATACGCTGAAAAGTTTAGTACACGTCGCACCACGAAAAATGAGGGGACTGTCGCCATAATAAATAGGACGAAAAGACACACACACACACACATACAGGGCCTGGACCCAGGACACATATTAAGGAGGCGAGGAAGCATAAGAATCCCTGAGAAAGATAGGTTCACCAGGGGAAGGGGAAGGGCCGGAGGGAAGAGAGAGGTGTGTGTCTGAACCATCGTCCATAATGAGTGACTGCTGACTGCTGACGATGGCAACACAGTCCCGAGCGCACAATCACGCCGCATCGCCTGATTACACCGCATCACGCATCACGCCACATCTCATGCTGCTGACACAACACGGCATCATGACACCCCAACAGCTACAGTGACGCACGCAGCGAAAGCTGGAGCGGTAGTGAAAGTATCACAACCAACACGTGTGTGCACAAAACAGCGATGGCATCATCGTTCGCCCCTCAGACCGCTCAAAACACGAGAAAGAAATCGAGAAAAAAATAGAGCCAAGAAGACCCAGAGTGACACGCAAACCCGGGCGGAGGAACAAAACACCATCATGAAAAAAAAAAAGCGCAGGCACGGCACCCCAAACGCCACTGTTGCCTTGCACTCTTACATGCCGCTTGACGCCGTACTCCCTCGTCACGCATGACCGCCCGATGGGCATCACGCTTAAGCTTGGGTTGGGAGAAAGCGAGCTCTTTTGCCTGTTCTCGCGTAACCGGCTTGGTGCCCCTCAGAAGCTGAAGTGGCAGCAACGACAGACAGCACCACCGAAGGAGAAAGATCTGCCTGCCTGTACGGGCACCCCCACCGGCAGCAGGCGAGTGTGGTGCCACAGGTACCTGGGGGTGGAAAGCCCGGGGCAAAAATGATGTACAGCAGCGATAGCTTTTCCTGCAGCGATGGCATGAACGGCGGTGGAAGCGTGCCACCCTTCTTACGGGCCTACGCGACCAGGCGGGGCTACAGCCCGATCGGAAGGAGATATGACGATCGACGGGTGGCGGTTGTGGGGGTCAGGGGGATGTTCAGCTGGAAGAGGGCCGTGGGCGCAGCCGCCGTCTTCGTCGCGTTCGTTGCCGCTGTCTCGACCTCGAACTCTTGGCGCTTGGCCGGTGGAAGCCCTCGTGATGGCCAGCATCTGCAGGACAGCGGAAGCAACTCGCACCGCGGAATCTTCGAAGCCTTCGAGGTTTGTTTGTATGATGTTTCGGAAGCTACGCATTGTATCCGCCTGTATGTAGCGGGCGCTACATGCCGTCCGTTGGCCATCGACGTGCATCACCCACCCGGTTGCCACGTCTTCCAGCAACCGATGTGTTGGAAGATTGCACCGTCTGCTGTGTTCCTTTTTCTCCGAAAAGTGCTGTGACGGCGAGCATGGCTGGCTGTTGACGAGATTAGACTTACAAATACCCAACTGCTGTCGTACGTTCTGCCTGAGGTCTTCCTGCTTGTGTTGCTGCGGTTTGCGGTTGGCAGACACATCAAGCGCGCCTTCACGCGCCAGGATATTATCTACCAGGTAGGTTAAGAGTTGCCGCTCGACCTCTATCCTCTGGAACGTTTCGATAGGTCGACGAAGCAAGCCGTGCTTGTTGCAACCATCGCACGAATGCAATGGCCAGTCAACCCACCCCGTACAGCAGTAGGCGTGCTTCAGGCTTACCTAATCTATATTTTCATATCTACAGCCCGTAGATGCCGTCCGCAAATCTCGGATAAACTATCCAACATCCAATGTGGTACCGTAAACTGGCGCCACAATAGATCGGACAAACACGCACAGCTCGCTTTGCTGTTGCCTCTGTTTTTGTAAGTCTGGCTGTCTGCCCATCTGCCCATCTGCCGCCTCTTTGTCTGTTTGCTGCGTTACTCCCATGCCCTGGTGCGTAGTGCCTGGTGCTGGTACGTTACCCTTGGATTTTTTCTTTGGGCGGGTGTGGGAAGCGTCCTCCTTTATTTTTTGTGTTTTGTTTTATTTTGATCGGTTTCCGAGGGCCCTTTTCTCGCACGGTCGGTGCGATTCCTGTTCTTTGCTTTCTATAATTTTGTTTTCTCTTTCCGAGCGGTTTGTACCCTATTTTTGTTTTGTTTCCCCGCGGCGTCGTATGTGCCGGGTTTGGAGGCCACGGGCTTCCCATTTTTTGTGGACTTTAGAGCTAATGTGACAAACAACAACACAGCAGTATTGTCGTTGGTCAACCGGTTGGCGCTGTCGATGGAAACAAGAAAATGCCGTCCTCAAATCCAGGGTAGACCCTCCTCCAGTATCCATCGTACCCACTCCAAGTTGTAAGTGTGCTTCATTTGGACTCATTCTTGACGTCGTCCGTAAGCCTCACTTCCTGAGGTTAAGAGTCATCCTCACATGTCGTGTGCTCACCGACATCGCCACAACAGCAGTCACGTTGAACCTCAAGGATTCTTCTCATGTTTCAATACCCGGGAGATAGTCACATGGCTTGAGCGCGGCGCGCCGGGTTGTATAGGTACATTGCAATAGCGCACCACGAGCGTTTGCCGTTTCCAGCAGTAATTTTTTCTACACACTCGTTGCTCAACAATGACTTTATCGGACACATCCCTGCGATTGGGGTATTCTCTCGGAAAGGTGTGGTACACAGTAGTACAGCAGCAATGGTCTCAGTGTATTGCCGGTGCGATCCAGCCGATTTCACCGGCATCATTACAGCGGGCAACCGGCATTATTCAGAGCTTTGAAACAACTTGGATATTCAATCTGTGCCAGGTGATTGCCCCAGCAGTATTCCGGGCGACCGGCACTCTTCCGGGACCACTTGTACTGCTGTAGGCTTTTTTTTTTGTCCAGTCGTGGTCCCGGTGGTAGCGGTTAGTTCCTTCCCTGTTTAGCGGGACGCCCTGAATAGCGGTCCCAAGGTCTCGTGGCAAGGCTGCACCTCGGTACTCAACCTGCAATACAGCTGCAAATCCAGTTTAGCGGCGATGCCCTCAATAGCGGCTGCAACACTTTCCGACAATATGGACCGCTAAACCGGGGCCACGAACTGTATGTGGTACTGATGTGAACTGCTGTTAGGTTTCTTCCAAAATCAGAAGACCGAAATGGGTATTGTCGTTGGTGCTGTTATTTACTCTTTTATTTTGGAGTATTTATTTATTTGTCTTCACTTCAAATCAGCGCTCACAGCACTGGTGCCGTTTACTCCAACCCGTGGTCACACAGAAGAGCCCCTCTCCAATCTCCCCTCCTGCGGTAGTTTGCCTTCGATTTTTAATGCGAGTCTTCCTTCTGTGTACACACGAACTAGCGCTATCCACTAGGCCAGGAGCGGAAGCGAGAGGAAAACTCACTTTTTATGATGTCTTGGTAGTCGAGGTGGTGGTGGTGATGGTGTTGGTGTTGGTGTTGTTGTTGTTGCTGTTGCTGTTGTTGCTGTTGCTGTTGTTGCTGTTGCTGTTGGTGGTGTTGGTGTTGGTGTTGGTGTTATTGTTGCTGTTGTTGCTGTTGCTGTTGCTGTTGCTGTCGCTGTTGGTGCTGTTGCTGTTGGTGCTGTTGCTGTTGCTGTTGTTGTTGCTGTTGTTGTTGTTGTTGTTGCTGTTGGTGGTGGTGGAGGTGGTGGAGGTGGTGGAAATGTTGATGTTGATCCCCACCGGAAAAATTTCCGGTCCCGTTATCTGAGCAGTACCTCCTAACACCCGTCACACACGAACACCTTCCGTAGTCACAGGAGTGTCACAGGCCACCCAATTTCGTCTTGATAATGTACAGTCTAAGCCACAACGTGAACAAACGAATGGATGTACTAAGCACGAAGTTTTAGTGAGACCTTTCTCACGTTTGACCCCGGCTTAAGGCAAGCATGCACACGGAGAGGTGGTGTGTAGACAAGCGCCAAAATAGCTGGATGGAACTTTAGCCGACAAGCATGCCGTGCCGGCCGTGCGCCTCATCCCGTAGCTCTTGCCGCAGTGCGAAGAACGACCTATCGACTCTTACCAATCTGTCGAGAGGTGATGAATAACATACCCACCAATCTTGCGACCACAAAACAAAAAGTCGGGTCCAGGAGTTCGGGGCATTGATGATCTTCGCACTGCTGTTGCCGAAGCAACTACGGCCGAGTAACACGCATTCCTACACCGCCGGCCGCTGGATGGGGAACTGCAGGGCGCTCAACGGCAGCACTCGTTGGTCCCTTTGGTTGAAGAAAGGAAAGGAGACGTGATTATCGGCGCGCTCGAACGCCCCGCTTTCGATGACAACCCGGCGTGCTCCGTCCCGACTTCGTAGGGATGCGAGGTCATTTGTCTATCGACTACGGCATGCACGGCTGGCTCCCCCTCCCTCTTTCAAGTTCGCGCCTCATCGGCTAAAATACTCTTTTTTTCGTTCCACAGGAAAGATATTCCGGCTCTTCCGCGGGCGGCGGCGGCGGGCGGGGGGAGGAGGGCCCCGGCAGGCTGGAGCTCAAGGCCACCAACGAGTACGGGGAATACGACCGCGGGGCTCTAGCGCTTTACGGGCTGGAGATGGTGGTGGAGCCCCACCGGGCGACCAGAATAACGGTCTCCAGCAGCCGACCCCGCCGCCTCCCGCCATCGGAGAACTCGGAGGTCTCGGAGAACTCCGAAAACTCGGAGAAATCTCCGTCGCCGCCGTTGTCGTCGTCGTCGCCGAGGCGCTACTACTGGTTGCTGGTGCGGGCTGACCGATCGGGGGCCCCGCTGGATGGCGTGACCCCCCTGGTGGACACGAAGGTGGCGGGCCCCCTGGCGACCGTTACGCTCACAGACGCGGGCGAGAAGTACGCCCTGCTGGTGCAGCAGGTAGAGGCCGACGGGTCCCTGATAGCGGAGGCGCGGGTCACGATCACGTGCAAGTACGTGCGACGGGAGCTGAGGAGCCTGACGGGGGAGGACCGAACCGGGTTCTTCGCGGCCATGCGGGAGTTCTACACGGTCTCGCTGGAGGAGGGGAGGGACAAGTACGGAGAAGGGTTTTCCAACGCCAAGCACGTGGCCGCGTACCACAACAGCCCGGTGAGGATTTTGAAGGAGTAGGCCGGGGGCAGGCATCAGCAGTACGCGTTGGGGGGAGGGTGAAGGCAGAGCAGAGTGTAAATCCGTGTGTCTGCATTGATGCGAAAGAGGCATTATGTATAGGCGCGCGCGCGGGGGGGGGGGGGGGNCGGTTACTGTTGTTTGTTGTATTCGGCGGTGGTTCGTTGGTGTATGATCGCCAAAATGCGTCAGCCGTGTGAGTGAGCTGTTGAAGCTTGGAAAGCGTCAAGACTGGTGGCCAGCTTGTCTAGGTTAAAAAATCGACACCTACCGTCGAACCTGTTTTTCTACATATGAAGGAGTCAGAATGGGCCATTGGTAGGACGTTCTCGGGGCAAAGGTCGTCCGTGGCATTGTTTTCTATCTTCGGCGTACCACTCGATGCAGGACGGAAATTTGTAGTGTTTTGCTTTACCTCGGAAAGCACAAAAGGGGGAAGTGGATGCAGGCATCGACCTGTGCTTTTTCGTGCAGACGACAGCAGCAACAACTTGTCAAGAGTCCGCTATTTTTTGTTTATCTTTGTATCTGTCTGCCTCCCATGTCTGGTGTGTCTCACCCAGGACTACTGCTTCCACAACGGGATGCACTTCCTGAACGCTCACGCCGCCTTCGACCTTTGGGTCGAGAGCAACCTTCAGAAGATCGACCCAAAGGTGTCTCTCCCCCAATGGGACTACATGCTGGAAGCCGCCCACCTCGGGACCGAGTGAGTGGGTCTTACCGGATTCCAAACAAGATTTGCACACCCAATGAAGACAATCACACCCAATCAAGATAATCACACCCAATTCAAGACAACGGTGTCTCTGCCCCAATGGGACTACATGCTGGAAGCCGCCCACCTCGGGACCGAGTGAGTTGGTCTTACGGTATTCCAAACAAGATGAGCACACCCAATTAAGACAATCACACTCAATTCAAGACAAAGGTGCCGCTACCCCAATGGGAATACGTGCTGGACGCCGCCCACCTCGGGACCGAGTGAGCTGGTTTTACCGTATTTCATTCAAGATAAGCAAACCCAATTAAGACAAACACACCCGCGTTAGACGCCACCCAAACGTGTCGCTCGCCCACTTGGATTGCATTTGAACGCCGCCCAACTCGGGACCGGTTGAGTTGGTCCTTACCGTTTATTACACAAGGCAACACACCCAATTAAGACAAAAGTGTCGCTCCCTCAATGGGACTACTAGCTGGACGCGGCCTACCTCGGGACGAGGTGAGTCGGGCTACTGTATTCCACACAAGATAACACAGCACAAGCCTACCCAAAAATGTCGCCCTCCCAATAAAACATTACTTGACACCTCGTGCGTGGCGCTCCTCTCGTGGGACCCCGGTGGGGACGTCAAACATACAAGTGAAGAAGGCTGTCGTTCAACGTAAATGGGACGGAAAATTGCGCACTCAAGGACGCCTACAACACCTACAGTCTCCGATTGTAACCTCTCGACCCATCTATGCAGGTGGCCATCCAGCGAAATCTTCAGCCCGGACATGTTCGGATCGGCGTTGGGATCTCCGGTGAACCAGTTCCAGATCTCCGACGGCTGGTTCTCCAATATCACGTCCTTGTACGATCCGCGGGGTGACATCCTGACCCCCGCGGAATCGTTCATCACCACGAGTCATAACTCGTACGGTTTCGTGGACGGCGTTTACAATTTCCAGGTGGAGTAGCGATTTATGATCGGTTCGGGAAAAAGCCGGCAACACTCTCTTCAATATGTTTCTCTTAGGTAAAACCACGCTGGTAACTGTGTGTAGTATGTTGGACAACCTTTGCGAGAGTGTCACAGTGGCAGCTACAGGCAGAGATATAATGAAAGGGGAAGTGGCTTGTCCCGCCCGTGATAAGTTTACTCATTAGCCGGCGCGCTGGTGGTGATCTTGGTATTTGTAGGGGGTTGGGCGGTAGGGTAGGGGATAGGAACACGAAGCCCCCCTCTCTGTTTCATGGACTAAGAGGAGGGGGGGGGGGGGGGGGNGGACCGATCACCGATGGCCAATCGTTCCTTCCTACTTTGCCAAAGGTGGCTCAAAAATGTCTTCCCTAGTCTGTCTATCCTAACGATATCCCTTCCCGCCTTTTCAACCCACCTCCTATGCCCCAGTACAGCTACCGTCCTTTCCTCTCTATTCCATGCCTCAAACATCTCCCTGTACGTTCCATCTATTTTTCCCAGCTCAGTCACGTTGTACACTTCCCTCTCCTTCTACAACGGACATTCCGCGACTACATGAGCACGGTCTTCGCATTCGAAGCCGCAATCACATTTGAACTCGTCGTCTTC
>CACKRE030003859.1:71425-89217 GCA_902602495.3 Ectocarpus sp. CCAP 1310/34
GTGTTCAACAGTGTGATCCCCCTGTAGTTTCCTGGGTCAGTCTCCTTTCTTAAACAAGTTCACAACCACTCCTCCCCTCCATCTACTTGGCTTAGACTATACTCGTTTTTCCACACCCAATTGAATAGCAGTACCATCAGCTGGATCATCCCCTTCCCCCCATACTTCATGGACTCGTTGACTATCCCATCCGCTCCTGCTGCTTTGTGGCACTTGAGCTTGTTCACACACACCTCAACCTCGTCCTCAGTGAACTCCTTTTCTAGTTCTGCGTTCCCAACGTCTGCCTTCGATGTCTCTTCTTCTTTTTGGGCACATGCGTCCACCTCCTTCTTAAACACTTGGTCGAAAGCTTCATTCTCCGAGGGCACTCCAAGTCTCTTGTAGTGTCCTGCTAGAACTTTCCCAGTACTGTACCACCAAAACGCTGAATGCGATGGTGTTGTACGACCTACGCATCGTACAGGTACACTACGGTAGTGCGCTGGTGTTGATATGGGTTGATTTTTTGCTTTCTTTTATTTTTTAGGCGTTGGCCTCCCCGTGAATATCTTGCCCAAGATCTCGCTACCGCACCTGAGAAATATCGAAGGTTGTAAAACGACACTAGGAAAATGTAAGTGACGCAGAAACACAGAGACCAAAAATGTCGGGAAAGCACAGCGACAAGGACGACATCGCGCCTCCCAAAAGGTGGAAACGAGGCAAAGCACGACACAAACGCCAAATTCAACCGCACGAGACTTCACCCAAGGCAAACAACGAACGTTGGCAATAAAAGTGCTTTTCTCCCCGATGCCCCGACATCAAAACGCGTGCATGGGTCGCCCGCACGGACACTGATGAACCAGTGACACCAGTGCAGATTTGAACTGGCACGTCGGTTCACCGCATGGCTTCAAGCCGGCAGCAGACGAACCGCTAGCAGATGGAATGCAACTTTCCATACACCCATACGCAGTGTGCGGCTGCAGCAGACCGCTGTTGATGATCCAGGATCTACAGGTGCTGCAGCACATTTTCTGGGGGAGATCGAATGGTGGAAAACCCTACCCCCCCTACTTTTTCACATCTGTCCTTAAAGCGGGGAGCGGGGAGTGTCTTTAATAATGGTGTTTTTGAGGCGGGGACGACTGTTGTGTCCTTCTAGAACTTACCTTTTTCCCTTCTCACTGCTGACTAATCCACCGTCCACACCTCGCAAAGTTGCTACCCCTGTATCACCCCCTCGCGCGGTCTTTTTTACCACTCCACTAATCCTTCCCACATCTGCTTGACGTTCCCCTCCAGGCCTCCGTTGGCCTTCTGCACTACTTCTGTCTCTTATACACATCTAGATGTGTATAAGAGACAGNCACCTCGCAAAGTTGCTACCCCTGTATCACCCCCTCGCGCGGTCTTTTTTACCACTCCACTAATCCTTCCCACATCTGCTTGACGTTCCCCTCCAGGCCTCCGTTGGCCTTCTGCACTACTTCGCCCCAAATACACTTTTTCTTCTTTTTCACTAGTCCTTTCTGGACTAAGGGGGAATTACTTATCCCTATCCACAAACCTATCCCCCCACCTCCTGCTGTTATGAAACCAAGGTGGATGTTATCGCGAAGGCTACTGAGTGAACCTCTCATGGGCGGGACAAGCAGTCTCTCTTGAACTGTAGCGGCTACTGTTGTTGCCGAAACAACATGAGATTTCGTTGAGTCTTCCCGGGTGCCGGCGAGCTGGCAACGGTCACTTACGGGGAAGACACGTTCCGATTTGAACAATCGTCCGTGGTCTGGAGCAGGGCTGCTACTGCGGCGGTCCGAAGTAATCTGGTTTCAACACGACAAATGGTCCTACTCATACGACATGGCGGCATTCCCTCGACGACAACAACAGCAGCAGTAGCAACAACGACAACGATGACGACGTCAACCATAATAACAACAACTACTACTACGTACCGTAGCAACAGCTGCAGGCATACATTTTTCGCACAGCTATTGACCTGACTATCATAAGCCGAGGAGGTGCTCATGACGAAAAAATCGATGTCGGCGGTGTGGTTGGGTTTCACCACAGGCGCTCCCGGGAGTTGTTCGCACGAGCTCTTACTGCGGGCTGGAGGTCGTGGCCGAGTTCACCAAGTGCGAAGTCTTCGTGGACTGCTTCGAGAGCAGTACCACCTTCCACGTCTGGGCGTCCTGCATGGAACACCAGGTGCATGAATATACTGTAGTATTGCCTCACGTGCCAGACTACTGGGAGTGGACATTTTCAGGCTACGCGCCACACGGACGGGAATTCTACGACAGAGAAAACGCCCCTTCCTGCTCTCATGTTGTCGTTTCTCGTGGACCGGTGCGCTACAGGTACACGCCTCCATACACGGCATGATCGGAGGCGGGTTCGACTGCAACGTGAGTCGACAGTATACTGACTGTAACGACCGTGGGTGTTATAGCAAACTCCGAGTACCCACGTATGTAGACTCGGCAACCTGGGTATTTGTCCACGCAGACTGCATCAGCAGTAGGTTAAGCGTTGATCGCCTACGGGAAGTGTTGAAAGCATTTTGTCTGCGTAGACTGGGCGTGAGTCTTGGATGTACAAGACCCTGGGTTGTGTTCGACACAGCGCCGTGTATCGCCTTGATCCTTGCTGTTAGGCGGGGATGGAGGGTGCAACCCCTTGCAAAGGGTGTGTGGGCCGTGCACCGTCTTGTCATGCCTGACAAGGGAGAGATTGAGGGGGGGAGACAGAGAGAAAGAGGGAGAGATGGAGAAAACCAGAGAGGAAGAGAGAGACAGACAGAGACAGAGACAAAGACAGGGAGAGGCAGAAAGTGGGGTCGATCATGGCTACCGCCGCCTCCGCAGTTCGTTCGGGTTAGCTTTCTAACGCTTGAGGTCTCAATTTTACGCCAACGGCTATCGAAGCGATATGGAAGCTTGACTCGAATCTCTCCACCGTAAGAGTCTACCCACAGACCTGTGTCTAGTCGACGTCAAACACTGGAGTACAGCGAACGATTCTCGTGACCGGTTGACACAAAACTGCAGACGTGTGCTCGGCCAAAATTCTAGACTACGGCGCAGCAAGGGATTTGACACCGTGCCGGTACGGTCGGAAGATATCACACCCCCTGGACCGATTTTCGAAGATCGATATAGCAGCGACGGTGCGCTAAACTGAAGGTGTTGGAACCATGTCGTCGAGAGCTTTCCAACAACGCTTCGTTTATGAATCCTCTTGGTCGTGGAGCAACCGAGCTTTGAAAATCGGTCCAGGGGGTGTGATATCTTGTGTAATATACGGTAGACAACAAGACTAAGGGTAGAGAACAAGACTAGTGTGGGGGAGGGCACTTTCCCGATGTTTTTTATCCCACTTGCGTCGACCCCGAGAACGAAGACCACGAAAAAAAAACGCCGCCTGCTTTCCTTCGAAAGCCGATCCCGTTGCTCCTGCATGGAAGGGCATAACCGCTGCACAGAAATTTGCGCGCAAGCCCGCATCCTAGAGTCCAATAAACGCCAAGGTACCCCCAGCAGTCATCACCCTCCCGCCGACTATCCTTACTACACAATAACTTGAGGATATAGTCCAAGGAAAGACTATCCGCCCGTGAGAACTCGTTTGAATATTCTTGGAAATCCCGGGACTCCGTGTTGGGAACATTGCCCCCCCCCCCCCCCCCCCCCCCCCCCCCCCCCCCCCCCCCCCCCNGACGAATAGATCGACATGATCGAGTTCCACGAGGAGAACCCGCAGTATGACCAAGGGCTCCTGACGTTTACCCTCGGGTATGTGCTCGCCAACAAGTGGCCCTCCAACAGCTTGATGAGGGACTTTAATGAGTGCGACGAGCAGTGCGATGTCGACCAGGGCGAGCCGTGCGGGTGCACGTGCTTGGTTGATCCTTTCGAGTGGACTGACGATGAGGTCAGTACCTTTTCAGGATTGTTGTTGTTGTTGTTGATGATGATGATGGTGATGGTATTGTTGATGATGATGGTGATGGTATTGTTGATGGTGTTGGTGTTTGTGTCGGTTGTTGGGGCTGTTGCCGTCGTCGTCAAGATTTGGCATCACCACACGTATGGGCACCGAGTCCCCCGATCGTCTTTTTCGGGATGTGGGCAACCACCGGCACCGCCGGAGGATATGCCGATCAAAAAAGGGCCATCCACCATCCATTTCTTACGGCAATGAATACGTCACTTCTGCACGCCCTCCCTCTTCTTGCACAGGTACCTAGCATCAACTAGCTCGCCGAGCAGCAACCCCTCTGATGATCTACATCAGCTCTGACAGTTCTTGAGAGCATTACATTTGTGGGATTCGGGGGTGAAGTTCGGGAGAGTTGGGGTATATTTGGTAATTTTTTACCCACGCCTCTACGTAGGAGCAAGTTCCCCTGACACAACGACTAAGGCTTGTTTTACGGTAGGAAACACTCCGCTGCGTGTGTGCGTGCATCCACCCATGGTTGTGTCTCTCTAGGTGTACGACTTCATGGAGGACGTGTTGGAAAGTCTGCGAGGAAGGGCCAATGGAGCGTCGTACGTCGGCGAAGACGTAACCGCCAGGCACCCGTACGGATTCATGCAGGTACGCTTCTGCCTGCTTAGCAGAGGAAGGTTGACTCGGAACCTTTGTTGCGAGTAAATGGTTGGCGAACTAGACGCTTCTCCGCTGTGGCGCAAACTAACCCCATCCGTCCCCTCTGCTGCCGCCACTCCCAATATTTTATCCTGCCCTCCCCCTGCGCGCTTGTCGCTCTACGGTGACGCAAGCCCCTCTGCTGCCGTGGCTCCCAATCATTCGCCCTCCCTTCCCTCGCCCGCTTGAATCCGTCCTTTCACTCGGGAGAGTGGTCGACGGTCCCGTTAAGGCATGCCCAAACATGAGTCCGCCCCTCGCTTGCTTGCACTCGTCCTTGCCGGACGGCACGCGACTAGACGACGATTCAACCATGCTGCTGCTGCGGCAGATGATGGCGGTCAACCCTAACAATTCCATTCCATTCCCGTTCTCAGGAAGCAGAGCGGCTAGGCGGGTGTCAACCATGCCGCTGCTGCGCCAGTTGATGCTGATCAACCCAAACATCTCTAGTACAACACCATTTACGTTCCCGTTCTCACGAAGGAGGGTGGCTAGATGTCACACGACCAGTCGGCCATGCTGCTGCTCTGCCAGATGATGTTGGTCAACCCCATCAATACCATTCCCGTTCCTGTTTTCAGGAAGGAGAGCGGCTAGACGAGGAGTCCACCATGTTGCTGCTGCGCCAGATGATGGTGATCGGGTGCCAGCCCGGGAAGGTCGGAGCGATGAGCACCGGGGCAGCCCCTCTGGACCCAATCTTCTGGACGCTTCACTCGGGGTTCGAGAAGGCGCAGCACATCCTGCAGCTCTCACCGGGGTACCGAGACGCCTACGACTTCGAGTGGGTGGATGCGGATTGCGGCGACGGCGTCGCGGGAGGAAAGCTCGACGATGTCTATCCGTGGACAGGTGTGCTGCCCGCGTTTGGTTGTATTGATAGCTTGTTGTCGTCGTCGTCTTTGCTGCTGCGGCTGGTGGTTGTCGTAGATTCTGTTTGACTGATGACGAAACGCGCACGGTTTGTAGCGGAGAGACGTTGGGTTTCGGCGAAGGCATTCCAAGATTACAAGGGGCGAGGTTGCAGGTAGCGCCGCAAGAGAGCGAACAGTGGCAAAAGCGCCCACAACCATAATCCCAGTCCTTACCTTTCTCCTACCGGTCTTGTGCGTTAGGAAACCTTCGCACGCGTTAACAATGAAAAACGCCAAGAAAATGTAATTTATTTATTTATTTTTGCCTTCCGACAATTGCAGATGCACCTCAGAAAACTTTCACTTAATGTCTCATACTCTACATGAATATTAAACCAATATTAAGTACAACAACATATGTAGGACTTATTTCTACTGTCATTTACATCGTAAAAGTATCTCCTCTTCAACTTACCAATGACAATCCTGATGGTATCCTATATGCGTTCGTAAGCTTGCTAAAATACTACTGCGTTGATGTCCGCTTGTAAAAGCTGAAATCCAACAAATGCTTTGATCCATGCTACATCTCCGTGTTGGAAAAGCCCTTTCATCTCCGTTCATGATAACATCTTACCCTATTCTACGCAAATCTGTCACATCTACTCTCAAACAAGACGTCAACTTCAAACGAAAACGCGTTCTACGATGCGTCTACACTCCATCCCCATATCATTGGCGTTGACTGGTCCGAGGTCGATCTTGTTCGCCTGTTTTCGGCGTCTTGACGCCCGCGCAATGTAATGTGTAATTCATGACTATATGTTCCTTACCCCTTTTAGTGATGTATTACTTTTTTGGTATGCCCAGCACTAGTTTACATGGAACCGCCTTCGCGCAATCAATATGTTTGCATTTGAGGAAAAAGAGAAGGGAGGGGACGTAGACCCTATTCCCTGCCCCTATCCCTCACCTAACTTCCCCGATTGAATTCTTTATCCAACATGTTAACATGATACGACAATTTTTTTGCAAAGGCTACTGTTAACATTAGTACACCCCTGTCCAACCCCCCGCCGTGTGCTGGTTGCTGTCTGCAGAGCAAACGCTCGGCCTTGGGGAAGGCTCCGAGCTCCTCACCAACGCGGACCTGACGGAAATTCTCCACCCTTCCAACCCCAAGCTACCCTACCTCTATGAAGCCTTCGGAAAGTGGGGCACCTGCACCGACTGGGACCCGTGTCCGGAGTGCAGCGACACCGCAGCCCTTGCCCGACAGCGGCGGTGACTTCGACTTACGCACATGTAAAAGTTTTGTTTTGCCGCCATGGCGTCTCGTTTGAGGCCGGTTTGTCAATGTACAGAAGTACTTTATGAAGAGGGTACCAAGCATAACATTAACTCTGGGAAAAATGACCCCAACCTAGTTGAAGGTGGTCGCCGTTGCCGGCATGGAGCCCCCCCGGCATGGGAGGTAGCTGCGCGTGAAGGCAAGGAGCTTGCCGCTGCTTCGCATGATATGCATGGTTTTTTACGTATCTGGTATTTGTTTTTCCACCTCCGGGTTGGCATTGCCGGCGAAACCGAACGCCCACGATTATCACTCGCGTTTGCCATATGCGAGGTGCACAGATTGTTCATAGGGAAACACCTATAATAGTTTCATTTCGTTTGTTGTGTGACTCCGGTGACAAGGTGTTGGTGAAATAGCATTTCATCTTGTGAGTGATTATGGCAACGAGCTCTCCGTCTAGACTACACGTCAGTTTGTCAAGGGATTACGCTCTGCTCCTCGGAATTTTGGTTTATTTTGTCTGGTGTCTTTATTATTGTCCTGTTCTTGCACGTTGCACGTTGTTTGGAGTCTTGGCTCTGGTCAATGGAGTTCATAGTAGGGAAATAAAAGCAAATACGTACGTACGTCCGGAGTAGGTTGTCTGTTTTTCCTGGCGTAGTTGTGGCCACGGAAGTTGGAAGAGTTTGTGCGGGAAGAACGGGAACTGGATAGCAAAGCGGAACGCTTGTTCGTGTGTGTGTGGGACGTACGCGTTTGGCCAACGTTGTGCTTGTGTTTTGTTTCGTGAAATGTAGACGTGTCCCTCTCTGCATGGGTGTCGTTTGGCGGTACTCTTCTCCGCTGTTTCGTGCTTGCATGCGGCTGGATGATGCGATGTCATCTGTCTCGGTCTGGGAACAATCTTACCGAAGAGAAGGGCAACTGAGAGAGAACGGAAGGCGTCATGGTCGGCGGTGATCTCCGTCGTTTCGGGCTTGCATGCGGCTGGATGACACGATCTCTACAGTAGTCAGACACCCCTCACCTCCACTCAAGAAAGGGAGGAAGGCGTCGTTTACAGGTGCCCGTCTCCGTCACTTCGCGATTGGAGGTTGTATATGCAACACGTCTGAATGACCAGATGTCACCGGTTCCGCTTCTGGGGTGTTTCCGCGGTAAAGACGAATTGTCTTTCCCGCGGCGAGGAAAAACTCGAATGAAAAACCGTTTTTGGATACATACATGTCTAAAAAAACGACGTTTAAAAGCATTAAAAAAAGATAAACAAAAAAAAATGTGATCGGATCGCCTTGATTGTTTTTTTTCACTGCGTTGCCAATTTCGGCGCCTCCATTTCTCCTCGGCAATCGATTCCGCTTGGCCGATTTAGAGGGGGTAGAGCCACTCAGAAAGTTGATCAGACAAAAACTCGACGTGGAACCGAGAATCCAAAATCCCAGGAATTTTGAAATTGCTCAGCTATTGTCAGCTTTTGAGCAGCTGAAAGTCCATTGCAAATCAAAACTGGGACATTCCAACAATCAATATATTTGTGATCCCCACCCCAAAATTACCCTATATCGAAGTCAGGAGAGATTGAATCAACATGTAGAAAGTGTTGCGGGAGGGGGGATATTTCAGTGTAATTCCTAGTAATTCCAGCTTATCCCTGCTTTCGCGCATATATATCAGTGCGTAGCTGTATCACGGCCGCATCGATCCTGATCGAAATTCTGACGACGGATTCTTGATGCACAACACATTACCCTGAAAACCTGAAAAATTTATACGATTCGGAGGCGTTTGCAACTTGCTCGGGGGACCCGCAGACCCGATTTTCACCCAATTTTGGCCACTAATTCATCAATAAGTCATCACCACGACATCCAAATGGGAAAATAAGTATATTTTCGCGATCCTCGTGACCTAACGGATGTTGGTACAATTTTTCAGAGGTTGGGAACCATTTCTTGCTGCTCATTGAAAAACTCGTGGAAACTATTCGTCTTTACCGCGGAACACCCCTTTTTTTTTCTGTATCTTTGATTCGAGAGACCGCTTTGGTTGGAAACACCCTTGTCGGACATCCACGACTCTCGAGAGGGGGGAAGGCGTCGTTCGCTGATGATGTTCAACTCCTACCCCTTGGAAGCGGCTAGATCGTGCGCGCGCATGTTGGGACGCGAGGCGGAACCCGAGGGACGATGTTCAACACTCTCTCGGGGGGTGTTCCGCGGTAAAGACGATTAGTTTCCACGAGTTTTTCAATGAGCAGCAAGAAATGGTTCCCAACCTCTGAAAAATTGTACCAACATCCGTTAGGTCACGAGGATCACGAAAATTTACTTATTTTCCCATTTGGATGTCGTGGTGATGACTTATTGATGAATTAGTGGCCAAAATTGGGTGAAAATCGCGTCTGCGGGCCCCCCGAGCAAGTTGCGAACGCCCCCGAATCGTATAAAATTTTCAGGTTAGGGTAGTGTTGTGTTGTGCATCAAGAATCCGTCATCAGAATTTCGATCAGGATCGATGCGGCCGTGATACAGCTACGCACTGATACATATGCGCGAAAGCAGGGATAAGCTGGAATTACTAGGAATTACACTGAAATATCCCCCCTCCCGCAAAACGTTCTACATGTTGATTCAATCTCTCCTGACTTCGATATAGGGTAATTTTGGGGTGGGGATCACAAATATATTGTTGGAATGTCCCAGTTTTGATTTGCAATGGACTTCCAGCTGCTCAAAAGCTGACAGTAGCTGAGCAATTGCAGAATTCCTGGGATTTTGGATTCCCGGTTCCCTCCTCAAGTTTTTGTCTGATCAACTTTCTGAGTGGCTCTACCCCCTCTAAATCGGCCAAGCGGAATCGATTGCCGAGGAGAAATGGAGGCGCCGAACTCGGCAACGCGGTGAAAAAATACAATCAAGGCGATCCGATCACATTTTTTTTGTTTCTCTTTTTTTTATGCTTTTAAACGTCGCTTAAGACATGTAGTCTATCCAAGAAAGGTTTTTCATTCGAGTTTTTCCTCGCCGCGGGAGAGACAATTCGTCTTTACCGCGGAACACCGCTCGGGCAAAAACTTCGTTCCCACCTAGACTAGACTGTCCATCTTCGCAATAAGAGTTGTTGTTCGGGTTCATGTACATTTTCGAGTCAGAATCATTGAAGGAGAAGGCAGCAAAATAGGCCACCAACTTTGGCGCGAACGAATGGTCGAGGAGCAAGCGCACGATAGGGAACGCTTGTGTTCCATGTTAATGTTCAAGGCTAGGGACAAGTCCGTTGTGCGCAAGGCCTGGTTGCAGGTATACTCTAAGAGGGTGACTTACAGGCTAGTTGCAGTGTAGTCGAGCCGCGAGCGATGCAGCCAAGCTGTCGCTCTCTACAAGCCCAGAAAACACAGGTCATCGGTAGCGTCAATGCGAAGCAACGATGGCTGCAAGGAAATCCCAACACCGCGCGACCAACGAAGCAGGTTACGAGCCCGGTGCTCCAGACTTGCGTACGAACGTCTCGACTTGTGGTGGTAAGGAACGCCATTTCCCGGCAGAAGCGCAACACCGCAAAAAAAAAAAAAATCTGGACAACATTCTCCGCGAGTTCCGTCTTAGCCTGACGTCCATTTCTCTCGGCCCGGCGCGGCCTGCGGGTAAACCCCGACAACTTCAGCTCTTAAAGGATTGTCCGATCGGGTAATGTATTTCACGAGATTTGGTGATCGCAAGATCCAATGTTACGCGCAGCAAATAGTCCGAGGCATCTTTTGGCATATGCTTGCACAGGATTCACCTCTAGCGACAGGAATTTCGAGAAACCCAACGGCCAAGGCCAGTGGGAAGGTAACAGTCCACAAACGAACACAAAACACGAGTCAAGTCGCCCGGTCGGGGCTGTTTTACACAAAGTGCACCTCACGCTGAGCCCCGGAGACAATGTTCCCTATCGTAACGCCTCTCGCTCTCTCTCTCTCTCTCTCTCTTGTACGTATATCGATCTCCACTCCATGTTGAATCTTAACAAGGAATTGCAGCATGACGTGGACGGCCATGATATCACGAACTCACCAAATGGGTCATGCGAAGCGTCGCCAACTTCGATACGAAACACGCAAAAGTCGCAACAGAGGCAAAAGAAGGGTGGTGCTTGAATGACACACGATCGAAAATCGCTGAACAAAAATAAACAGATCCTCTGGTTCCAACCGTCCACACAGCAAGCACGCACCAAATATAATAATGCCGAGAGAAAACATCTATGACGGCAACCCCCATCAGCCAGAAAATGAATACCCTGAATTGTCGTTGGGGTTGTCTCATGCCCCACGCACAAACCGAACGCCTTGAACACACACCCCTTCTCCCAGCACTACCCATGCATGCCCCCGCATCACATGGGAACTGACGGAATCCCCCGAAAGGCAGTCGAGGCTAAAATCAGCACATCAAAGCAAGGGAAGCCCCGCCCGTTCTCTTACGAACGAGATCCTGAACAGCTCCAAGCACGGCCCGGTAACCCTCGACCCACCCACCCCCGCCGCTACCAACTGCGGAACCCCTACCGTCCTTCCCCTGACCGGCGGTTTCGCTGGCTTTCGCGGACAAGCGTCCCACGCATCGGAGAAGAGTGGCCGTTTCATCGAGTCTGCCGCCCTCCACCAGGTCCTCTAGGTACCTGCGCGGCGAATATACCGTCGGTTGCAGGTACATAGCGACCGCTATCAAGAAACGAACCTGTAAGGAAGAAAAAACTCTGATTTTGACGATGAATAAGACACATCAGCTAAGACGCGCACCTCAGCCGTGGATCCTGCACGAAATTCTATACAATTAATGAACTATGCTCGACGGTGGCGACGAATTTAGAAATTGAGCCTCGACCCGAAATGTGTGCGTTTCTTCAACCCGGGCGCTTACCGTACGTAAGATACCGCACCCTCCTTGAACCGCTCGTCAAAGCCCGAGTACATTGCAGCACAGATACGGTACCTGAAATGCAGGTGTTGGTGCCGTCTAGCCGAGAGCGTACGCAAGACGCAGCATCTGATTCTGGCATCTTCTTAGTCGTCGAGTAACCAAGCTTCGAACGTCGGTTCGGGGAGTGCGGAATCTCATGCGAACACCGGTACTCTTCCAATTGAAACAGTTCGACTACGACGAAGGAGGTACCGTGGGCATCAAATCATTGGGCTCGTGCGAGGGGTGATGGCGAGCGCATCATTCGGACGGAACTTGTGGTTGGGTGGGCATGAAATACTTGCCGGTATCAACCGCCCGCAGACAACAGTGTCATATTCTTCTAGCCCAGCCTTTCGACGTCCCATCTGTCGGTCCACCAGCGGTTGCACAAAAGGCCGCCATTTACACAAGAGCTGAACTATCTCCAGCATATGTCTCAACACAATCGAGACCTGCACCCTGCCTCGCAGCCCACCACTCCCGCAAACAAGCAGAAAAATACCAGTGGGACGCAATGTCCCCGGTGCGCCCGGTGGAAGTACAAAGGCGGAGCGAAAAACAAAACTTACCTGTACAGCAGCTCCAAGTGCCATTGGGAAGGCGACCGAACCGCGCCGCCGATCCACCGTCGCAAGACTCCCCTCAGCGTGCCCGCGGGTTCCGCGTCAAAAGCGCCATGTCCAACCACGCCGGTCGCTGTCTGCTTTTCTTGAAGGGAAGGTGAGCAAATGTCTACGACGTCTTCCATGTCGACTCTACCGTCTTGGTCGTCATCCGGGGCTTCGTAAGCGTTGACGGTGGTCTCGCAGCCCTGGTCGTCTTGGTGGTGGTCTCTTCCGCCGCTACCGATGTTGCCGCTGCCGCTGCCGCCGCCGCCTTCATCGCCGGCCCCGCTCCCGCCGGCGTTCGCGGCAATATTCCTGAGCACTTCGTCCCTCACGTCCGAAGGAAGGCAGTCCAACACGTCGCGGTCCACCTGCGAGAGGCTAAGGCGAAACAGCTCCGCCGATCTCGGCGGCTCCGCCGCCGACCGCTCGTCACCCGGCAGCGCCGACACCTGCCCGACGGCCTCCGGGGAAACGGCCATCATCATCCCGGGAGAAGACGCCGGAGAAGCCGGCGGTGGCCGGTTCGATGGAGGAGGCGGGAGGCTGCTTCCGTCGTCGACAACGGCATCGGCCGTGCCTGCAACGGAGGCTTTCGCGTAGGGTAGGTCATGACCACCCCGGGACGGGGATGATTCTCTCCCACGGCTAGCGTCTCCACCGGTACTGCTACGGCCGTGGCCCCCCACCGCCTGCGAGTAGCGGCGGGCGACCTGTGCCCGCTGTTTCTCTGTGAGGGAGGCGTAATGGAGGCCGAGCCCCAGGGGCAGGGCGCGCAGCGAGTCTCGGTCGAAGACCGACGGCGGTCCGGCGCCGAGCTCGTCGCCCTCGCCGCCTTCCTCCGTAAGCTTTCGCAGGCTCCACAAGCTGTCGATGCTGACCTGGGCGTCCGTGTCCGAGAAACAAGGGACACGGGAGGGCGAGGTTAGGGGCGGCGTGTGGAGCTGATGCTCATTTTCTCAAGTGCACTTTGGCGCGTGGGTCGGCTCATGGGGGCTCGTGTGGTTGGCACGTCTGACCACAGGGGAACAAACGCGGGGCCTCTTTTGGGTACGGACGACGCTGCCAGCGCACGGGAGTACTACACGGCTACCGTTAAACGAGAGAGTCATCGCACACAAATTCCCCAAAAAGTCGACTATTCCAGAACCAAGGTGCTAAAAAAAAAAAATTAACGCGTGGCAAAGAAAATTTCGAAGTGTACAAAGCATTACAACCACCTTTTTCGGCAACATTGGTAGCCTCTCTGACCGTGAAACAATTTGGCGGCGAAGGGGTGAACGACGACTGTCGCTGGTACAGCAGTAGGTGGCCCGATATAGTGCCATGTAGGGGCAACAGGACAGTATGCCACCATTCACGGCAAAGCTACCACAGGGCAATGCCACTATTCGACACACCGGGCTTATGTACATGCTGAGACTGTGACAATAGGTTTTGATCCCACTATACCGGGCCCCCTACTGTACCGCATAGCCCGATCAACCCCGTTCTACCTCTTGTGAACAGCCCGTACAATCAAGGCGTGGACCTCAGTAAGGTGTTTTGACATGTCTGGGACCATTCATTTCTCGTTGATTTTCGCAGTGCATATGGTACCATTTCGAGGGTGATGTGCCCGCGACCGCTGAAGGCATCTGCGTCTGACCGGCACGGGTGGTAGAAGGTACAGAGGAGCTCGGATCCTTTTTCAAAGTCAAGACAAACCACAACAACGACGACGACGACGACGACGACGACGATGACGACGACGACGACGACAACTCACCTGCTGGACTTTACCCGGGCCGCTTCTGTCGGCGGTGTCGAATCCCTCGCGGACCACTTCCCGCGTTTCGCCCCCAGCCGCCCCGCCTTGCCCCGGTGCCTCCCTCGAAAGCGGACCAGTTCTAGCACCCGCCCGCCCCTCGCCATAGGGAGGCGCGCTTGGACCCCCTCCTGAGTGCGAAGGAGGCGGCGGCAAGGTGACGATGCCGTCTTGGCGCTGCCGTTTGCGTGCCTCCACTTGGGAGATGACCTCTTGCCGCAGCTCCGGCGGCAAAGCGCCGAGGACGGTCTTGTCGATCTGGGAAAACGTGATCTGGCCGCCGGGCGGGTAGGCCGGGACGGGGAAAATGGCCGGGGGAATAATGGGGACAAAAAGCGGGAGAATAAACGGGCGGACACGGATGTGACAATAACCGGGAAAAATTATCGGGATAATAACCGGGGGAATAAACGGCAGAGTACCCGGGCGGGTGGGGAAAACCGCTTGGGAAAACGGGATCTGGCGGGCGGGTACGCCCGGACGGGGAAAATAACCGGCAGAATAACCGGAAACATAACCGGGAACGTAGACGGGCGGAAAAGGAAACAACCGACAGACACATTGAGGGTTCGAGGAAAATACCCAACCGTCAAAACACCAACAATACCCTCCAACTCAAAAAAACTATTATAAGTTGCTGTCGGAATTTGGCACGGCGAAAATCGTGCGAGTCCGCACGTTTGCAGAACGAAAAAACGCTAAGAACTCAAGACGGAGATCTTGTAACTAAACCACTGTGCCGCAAGTTCCCGTTCGTTTTCACGACGGAGGCAATATGGAGTGGGTCTCGGGCAAAGTGGCAACGCAAGAGGTTCTACGTACGGTACATGACACAAGATAACACACCCCCTGGGCCGATTTTGAACGCACGACTACCGTATATAGCACAAGATAACACACCCCCTGGACCGACTTTCAACGCTCGACTACCGTATATAACACAAGATAACACACCCCCTGGACCGATTTTCAACGCACGACTACCGTATATGACACAAGATAACACACCCCCTGGACCGATTTTCAACGCTCGATTTCTCAATAACAGAAAGAGTCACGGCGCCGAAAACGGCGGCGTTGGAACCGTCTCCTCGAGAGCTTTCCAAAAATGTATTGTTTCGTTTATGCATCCTCTTCGTCGTGGAGTAATCGAGCGTTGAAAATTGATTCAGGGGGTGTGTTATCTTGTGTCATATACGGTAAGTGGTGCGGTGGGTAAGGCATAGGGAAGAGGGCATAACGAGCATGTGTTATCCGTGCGGAGGATCGAACGAGCGTCGCTCGTCACGAAGCAGCCCAAGTCAACCTACAACACCTCATCATTAAGTACCGACACCGTGTTGGGGCCCGCGGTCTCGACGAGCTCACCGCGGCCCAACTACAGGGCGACCGGTCAGGTAAATTCTACCTTGTACAGGCAAGCAAGAACCGCCTTTGAGAATGTTATTGTTTGTTAGGAAATAGAACGGGGAGGGAGTCGCAGACACAATCCCTGACACTTAACTTACCCTATCCCAACTTCCCCGATTGCGTGTTTTATCCAACATGTTTGCAAATTAGAAAAAAGCCCTGCGAAGCCTACTGCACAGCAACCACCCCGGTGCCGCCCTCACCTGTGACATGGAAGGGCTGCCCGCCGACCCGATCGGGGGCGGTGTCCTGCCCACCGGGGTATTCGGGGGCGAGAGCCGTAACCCCGGGCTCGCCGGCTCCGCCCGCCGTATCGCGGGAGGGGACAAGCCTCCGCCCGGTGAACATCTTCCGCTGTTGCCGCCCGCTTGCCGAGGAGGCGCGATGCCGGTCGGGGGTAGCGGCGGGGGCTCGGCTTGTTCGCCCCTCGTCGTCCCTCGCGCCCCGCGCCGTGCTGGGGGGGTGGCACAGCCACCGATCGACGCATTCCGCGAAGACCCCGCACCATCCGCGGACGTGCTCGAGTCTTGGGCCGCCGTTCGCTTTCGGGCGGACTCGGGGCTGTCAAAGCACGGGCTCGAACCTCCCGCTGCTCCGCCCGCCTCGGCTTCTTGTGCCGCGAGGCCTCCGGCGGCATTCGTGGGTGCGGATGCCGCGTCCGAGACGACTGGTAGCGAAGAAGCCGTACCGGTGTCTTGACCGGGAGATTCGAGGCTGTTCTCGCACGGCCCCGCTTCTTCGTCGCGCTTCTTCTCGTCCTCCCGACGACGCTTCTTCGGGGGAGGGGCTGCCGCACCGCCAGAGGGTGTCACCGACGCCGCCATCGTCGTGGTGCACTGCCGCCGAACAGCTGCCGTACTACCAGCCCCCTCTTCCTCATCTGAGGTGTCCACCGTTGCCGCCTCCTCCGCTACCGCCCCCAGGTCACAAGGCTTGACATTTTCGTCTTTGGCTCGTAAGGCGGGGGTCGAAGCATCCCCCAGCACCGAACGAGAGCTCGCCCTCTCTTCGGCTGCGGCAGAAGTAACAACGACCTTGGGGGGGGGCGCAGAATGACGAGACGTAAGGGGATCAATCGACCCCTCCCCCCCGGCGCCGGGCTTAATTAGCCACCCGCCCAAAGACCCTGCTCTGCCGCCGTCCGCTCCACTGCCGCCACCGCCGCCTGGGACCAGGCGGGTCATCTGCAGCCCGATGCCCCTGATCTTGCCAGGGGGGACCTTGCACTCCCTGAGCAGCTGCAGGGCGTGCGGCTTGAGGGTGGCTGCGTCGGCGGTAGCATGTCCGAGGTTTAGCAGCTTCGAACGGGCGTCGCAGACGCCGTGTCCAAGGTATTTTCGGGGGAGTCCGACGCCCTGCGTGTTTGCATGATACGAGGAAAAAGAAGAATCACGTACTTGTAGAGCGTTTCTGTTGAACGTGTGAGGATGACGCATGTCCTTGCGTTGAAAGTGCTTGTCGTGTTGGGGAAGAAGGGTCGAGGGACGGGTGCGCCTGTCAGGTCATGGCAATTAAAAAAACGTTTTCCGTACAAAAAGAGCAGCAACAAGACTGGCGACTTCCATTTGCTACTAACTGAGGGGCGCGGTAGAGGCTAGCCAAAGTACGCACACACCCTTCACAAAGAAACAGAGTGTGCCTGTTAAGTCATGGCAATCAGAAACGTTTCCCGTAAATAAGAGCAGCAACAAGACTGGCGACTTCCATTGGTTCCTAGCCGAGGGACGCGGTAGAGGCTTCAGTACAATACACACACAACCCTTGACAAGAATACCAGGAGGCAGAAGAAGCCGACAGCAACAACCAAGCCGGCGTACAACTGACTCACGTCTCGCTGCTTCATGATCTTCAGCGTCAGAGCTTGCCCCAACACCCCCTCCGCCACCATCCTCCTACTTAGCTCCTCGGCTAGCTCGGACAGAAAGCCATCCGCTTGTGCCTGGGTATCGAAGCGAACGCCGTAGTTAACCTCCGCGCCAATGCTCTTGCGGTCCGGTGGCGCCTGTCGAGCCGTTTTCAGGAGCGCGGGAAGCGCGTGTTAGACGCGAGCTCGTTCGGCCAATACCCCGCAATACCTCGCTGGCTATGTTTTTTGTTGTAGGCCAATCAATGTCATGCAGCTGAACTGAATAAAGCGCACAACCTGGGGGGGGGGGTGTACTCATAGTCGTGCATGCCGTAGTCGTTAGACCATTGACCTCGCATCCCTACAAAGCCGGGACG
>CACKRE030003859.1:89546-106394 GCA_902602495.3 Ectocarpus sp. CCAP 1310/34
TCTCCCATCATTGGACTCTGTCGTCTGCCCCTCTGGCCCCTATCCTCCACTTCTACTAGCTAGACGACCCAACCGGGGTCACATAGGAGGGGGGGGTTGGACCCCCTCCTGCGGTTCATGCCTGAGGTATTTTTATCGCGAGAAGGGTACAGCAATCCCTTCCCTCGCGACTTACGAAGTCGATTATGGTTTACTAACAAACGAGCTTTGCAGCGCGTCGCTTTCATCCTAGACCAGGATTTATTTGGTGAGAAAAAAACTCTCTCTGCCGGGACTCGAAGCCATGACCTGGCCCTTAGCAGGCCGCGAGGTTACCCACTAGACCACCGGGGCGACCGGTGTGTAACTGCCTCGAGGGTGCTTGACCATTTTAACACAACGTGGTGCGATCATCCCCCTTGCGCGGAGTGAGGGTTCTCCACCCCGCACAACATGATCTACTCGACCACCATTATGGTTACCGCCAAAAAAAAAACGGAAGAAAAAAAAAAACGGTAACCTGGTTGCCGAGTTCACGAAGTGAACTGGCTTGTTTTACAACGTCGTTGCCAAGCGACGAAAACCCAACCCCGATGGCAAACACCGGGGGGGGCGGGGTCACCAATTCCCCATGCTTCCGGATTTCCTGCACAACCTTTTCCCGCAAAAAAACGTACGAGTATGCGTGAGACAAGCAGTAAGGACACATACCGGATAAAGCATAGAAACGACTGAGTTGGGATTGTAGGCCGTACCTGTGGCCCACGCAAGCTTCTCAAAGTAACCAAACATACTGGATAGAGTAAATGTTTGGGCTGTGGGGTTAGAGCTGGGGGTTGTGTGCCCCCTGTCTGGTCGTTTTTCGGCACATGCCGTATGAGGCTAAGAGATGGCAGCCCCCCTGGACCGAGGTTCAAAGCTCGATTGCTCCACAATCATGATTGCCTGTACCGTACCGTATACCGTACTGTGGTATTCCGTAAGAGGCGGAGAGATGGCACCCCCCCCCTGCACCGAGTTGCAAAGGTCGATTGCTCCACAACCAAGATTGTACCATACCGTGTACCGTACCGCGTAAGAGGCGGAGAGATGGCACCCCCCCCCTGCACCGAGTTGCAAAGCTCGATGGCTCCACAACCACGAGGGCGCGGAACGAGCTCGATACAATTACGGAAAGCCCTCAACGAGATGTTTCCACAAACCAACATTTTCGGTGTTTGCAATCGATCTTTGAAAATCGGTGTATAGCGGATGACATCTCTCCGCCTCTTACGGTCCCAGATATGCGTTCGTTCGGCCAGCCCCCCATCTACCTAGCTGGCGGGTGTAACTTGCTATTGGATAAATAGAGCCTGTACCTTGACCGGTGAATTTCACGCCGCTGCAATGAAAAGGTCGCAGAACCTGCGGGGGGGTTGTTGGCGTGGGGTGAACCCATTCCCAATATACCACCAAGTATCGCCACAAATTTGCCGCCTTCGTGCAAAAGAATGATACCAAGCGGTGCAGCGTCTCGCTCGTCGATACTTACTACTCTAGGAGATGCGTTTGTTGCCTACATCGCCCACAGCGGAAGTTTGTGTCCCTCTGTCTGTTATTCGAAATACCGATCTCCGGAACCTATGTGCTTGCTGCATTCCCGAAATTTCTCTGGCAACATCGCCCACGATGGTAAGATTTGTCGCTCTTTCGTCGATAATCTATTCTCTGAGTACCAACCGTTGGCTGCACAGCCCACAACCAAGGCTCTACCGTACTTTCCAGTACCTGCACAGGTCTCTTGTCGATGCCTCTGCAAGCTTCCCACAAAGCCCGCCCGGTCTTCTCTCCCAAGCCCAGCCCTTTCTGCATGTGAGTGAGGCTCAGCGGCCATAAATCCGAGCACGACGCAATACCATGCTCGTTGAGACGCTTGCGCAGCTTCCACCCAACCCCGGGTAAGTCCTGCCAACCGATCCGCCATTCGAAGATTGTCAGCCATCGTAGCGAAGCAACACGAGAGTGACAACCTATTTTGGAGATTATCACTGCTGCCAGCCAGCGAGAACTGCTCCCAAAAACAAAAATGACCCCACCGCCCCCCCCGGTGTTTGCCATCGGGATTGGGTTTTCATCGCTTGGCAACGACGTTGTAAAACAAGCCAGTTCACTTCGTGAACTCGGCAACCAGGTTACCGGGTTTTTTTTTCCTCCGGTTTTTTTTTGGCGGGAACCATCATGGTGGTCGAGTAGATCATGTTGTGCGGGGTGGAGAACCCTCACTCCGCGCAAGGGGGATGATCGCACTACGTTGTGTTGAATTGGTCAAGCACCCTCGAGGCAGTTACACAGTGCTTACAACTGTCTCTGGAAGTGAAAGCACCAGAAAGTAAATTAATTCATACGCAGCTGTCATCCGTACGCAAGGAAGTAAGCACAAGATGCCGAATACCCTTAGCAGGATGCAGCGCACCCTTCATGCGACTCGCCGAATATCTCACGGCGCTTCGCGCTTGGTGATGTGAGAGCCTGGTCCGGTGAGAACCCGGCGTGCTCCGTCCCGGCTTTGCAGGGATGCGAGGTCAATGGTCTAACGACTACGGCATGCACGACTATGAGTACACCCCCCCCCCTAAAAAAAAAAAAGGATGTCGGGCGAGCCAAGATCAACCGATCCGCAATGTGAGCATCGTCAACTGTCCTAGCGCACCAGCGCGAGTCGTCGAATCAATCCTGTAGCTACAACTGTTCGAGCAACCATGACTGTGGCACGACAAGCGAGCTGTCCTTTCCCGTTGGCATCTAACAAGCGCATCGAAGGCGGCGTTCGAAGTTGCTGCTGCTGCTGCTGTTGCTGGTGTTTCGCTGGTCGTGGTGGCGATGCACTACAAAAAAAAAACGAACGCGTTCGTTGAATCGATGCGGATGTCAGAATGTACTGAGCAGGGACTGCAACGGTCAAAAAAGAGACGATGACAACAGCAACAGCAACAACAACAACAACAACAAACCGAAAACCACATTAGAAAATCTGTGCGGGCAAGGTTAGATTGGTGTGTCTCTTGTCGATATAGTGCTGTTGCTGTTGAGTTTTTGGCTTTCTTGACATCGCGAAGCCTTCTGCTTCCATACTGCGCCTTGTCGTACAATCTCACAATGACGATGATTACAACGACGAGTACGGCATGAGGTACAGAAGAGGTCCCTGTTTAGTGCCGGTTGCCGGAATAGTGCCGGTGTTTTCGGCTCGCACACACTAGAATATCAAGTCGTTCTGTACTTTGAATAGTGCCGGTGCCCGGTATAGTGCCGGTGAAATTATTGCGCACACCCCGGCACTAAACAGGGACCTCTACTGCATGGATTTCGGAAGCAATGACGATGAAACGAACGCAAAGCACCCTATGAGGCATGGATTTCGGGAGTAGGCAGTGATGGCGTGTCAACAAAGATCACTGGGAAGCGAGAATGTGTTTCAAACGAGCGGGGGAGTGAACGGTTGGGCGTGGTAGTTTTATTACGTTAGAACAACGTTCAAACGACTGCACCATTGAGAGAGGGTGCAAACCGAAAGCACGAGTGAGGCAAACAGTGATCGCGCTAGCCCGCACACAACGAGTGAGTGAGTGAGTGAGTGAATAAGGGAGTGAAATGCGTGGGTGAAATGACGAATGGATGGTTGATCGACTTGAGCTTGAGTAGTTGAATGTGCGTCAGTGAGACGTTGAGTGAGTGTACGAGCTAGTGAGTGAGAACGATGGTGACCGCAAAGGTGAGAAGTGAGAGAACGCACGTGGCAAGGAGTGAGTTCGTGAGCTGCAGTGAGCGGATGAACGTGAAAATGTAAGTGAGAGTTTGAGAACCGCAGTGACCCATCTGAGTCATGACAGTACACACGTCAAGAGTATGTATGCGGGTGGATGAGTTACTAGCTCCGCCACCAAGTGAGTGGGTGAGTTCGATAGCCAGTGGGCTGGGGGTGTACTCATACTCAAATTCGTGCATGCCGTGTCGTTAGACCATTGACCTCGCATCCCTACAAAGCCGGGACGGAGCACGCCGGGTTCTCCCCGGACCAGGCTCTCACAACACCAAGCGCGAAGCGTCGTAAGATATTCGGCGAGTCGCATGAAGGGTGCGCTGCATCCTGCTAAGGGTGTTTGGGCTCGTGTGTGACAAAAGTCCGAAAAAATTGTGATCGAGGGCGTACACACGTGAGTGAATAAAAGCATGCGGGTGTGCGTACGGATGAGAATGAATGAATTAACGAATAGGTGAGTGAGTGAGTAAAAGAAAGTGAGCATTGAGGTCGTACGCGGCAGAAGACAACGACGACGACGAACCTGCACCAGCAGCGGACCCATGTGGCGCATGGCCATCTCCGGCCAAAGGCAAAACTGTCCGTCCGGCTTAGCCTCCTTAGTTGCCATCCTAGACGAGGACAGCACATTCGACAGTGGGGAAAAAAATATCCGCCTGGCTGTTTGTCCAACAACTTATCCGCCTGGTTCTGCACAAGGTTTGATGCAAGACACGTGTGAACAAATGCCGTGCTGCAACCGGAGCTGAGGCTCGACACGGTTTCGTGTGCAGGGGAGCGGGTCGGGCTCGCGCTCTGGGGTGTTCCCGGTTCCGTGTTATTTTGGGCAAGATGATACGAGATGCTGGAGATGCGCGGACAAAGCAGCACAGCAAACTACAGCAGTGTTGTACAATATTTGCTCGCAACATGGTAGACGCATACACGGCCATCTAGCTTTTTCTGTACACCGGATTCGTACGCCGTGCTTCCCTTCCTCTCCTCAAGATCAAATCTTCATTGCACTATCGGCGCGATGAATAAAACTTGTCCACAATGCTCTAGGACAGCAACTCACCTCGCCAGGAGCATGTTGTTGGACGCCCCCGCGCTTGCCGAACAGCCCGTTTCTTCGTAAATGCTTCGGCGGATCTGGTCCGTGGTGATACGGGGGGGGGCATCGCCAAGCGGGCCACAAAGAGGGACAATACGGACAATCTGTGTCGGTGTTGTTGTTGTTGTTGTTGCTGCTGCTGCTTGTGTTGCTTGTGCTGCTGCTGTTGTTGTTTTCGTGCTGCTGTGGTTGTTTTGTTGTCGCCGCTGGTGCTGGCGCTACTGTTGCTGCTGCTGATGGCGGTTACACCTGTGTGGAACACACTTCATCGAAAACCGTTCACCAACAGCCACATGTTTTCACGCCGGGTTCGCACCCACGACCGTACAGAACAGACACGATCACCGCTGCGAACGCACGATGCGCATGACCCCGCAAGCGCATGACCAAGGTCAGAGGCGATACAACAAAACTGGTCAAGCTCATGTAGCCAAGCAACCATCGCTGCACGACCCCCGGAGGATGTCGTCCTTCTGCCAGCCGACCAATGCAAAAAAAGTCAACCTTAAACGCTGCAGGAAACGATCTGCACGTCGTTTAGAAGCCGAAATCAAACCACTAGACAGGTCAGCCCGCTGACAAGTCGAATGCCTCTTAACTACTCAAACGGTTCGACTTCGGCGTCCGTGAAAGTATGTCGTGGAATCCGAACGACCCGACACTTCCACTCCGATGATTTCGGCTTCATAAGCCACTTGAAAAGCATGCAAACACTAAGCTGACCAGTCTAAAGGTTAGTCGTGGGGCCTGAATGATCCAACACAATCACTCGTGGGGTCTGAATGACCCAACACTTTCACTTAGAGGAGGTTTCGGCTCCTCAAGTCGTTTGTAACGCACCCCGACGGAAAGACTCTCAGCCATATGTATTTAAAGACAGCAACGCTCGGAGACGGTCTCCGAGGTCCCCTGTCGGCACTATAATAGTACCTACGGAACACAATCTCGAAGACCCTCAAAACCTTTCGACTGCGTCCGATGCCCGGCAAAGGCAGAAAAATGGTCAAAGGCGGCCTGCCGTTTCGCCAATGAGCACATTTTGAAAAAACGATCTCACGCTGACTACCCAAGCAATTGGCCCTTGAGACCGCACGCATTGCAAAGGCAGCTCACAACTAGCAACAAGCCCAACGCGTTCTGACGGGTTCTCGGGGAAGGGAGGCGCACTACTGTAAACGCATGCCTCACTCGTTGGATCATGGACGTCGCATCCCTACAATGCCAGGACGACGCGATAAGCCGGGTTTGCGTCGGGGAAGAAGGAGGGGGGGAGGGGGCGGGGTACGTCTCACCCGGGTCGCCGTCTTCACGGGCTCGGTCCCCTCCTGGAGATCGAATAACGCCTCGTACGAGGTGTTCAATCATCTCAAAAAGCCAAACAAGGCTGAGACTTCGCACACTACCAACGCAGCTCACAACGCATCTTGTGAAAGGCGGAAGCGGGGTGTGTCTCACCCTCGTCGCCGCCTCCATGGGGTCAGTCCCCTCCCCCAGCTCCAAGAACGCCTCGTCGCAGCTGACGGCCATCACCACGGGCGCGTACCGCAGGAACACCCCGTACATGTTCTCGCTTGCCGCCGTGTAGGCCTCGAAGTCGTACCTGTGATGCACAGCGCCGCCGGTCGTGCCGAAGGGACGCAGGTCCGTGTGGGAGTGCTGTGGCGAAACCGATGGATCACAGGTAGGGGCTCTGTGCGCGAGTGCTGGGACAAAAACGATGGGAAACAGGTCGGGCTGCAAGGGCTTGTGCGGCAGTGCTTTAACGAAAAATGATGGGACACGGTGTCGCGCGTCGAGGATTGTGACGCGAAAACTAGGTGAAAACGACAGGTTTGAGTGGGAGTGCGCCATCGCGCGGACGATGCGACACAGGTCGGGCGTCGAGGTTCGTTCGGGCGTGCTATGAGAAAAGCGAATACAATTACATTTGTTCTTCGCACCAACTAGCATCACTGATAACTCAGTGTAAGGCTTACACAAACTCGAAATAAGCCCAGTCTCCAGTCGGTTTCAATCCACTTACTGAAAAGGCTTCACCACATCCCTTTCGACTGAGGTTATATCTCGAACGGGTTTGTTTAATTTCTACAAAACGATGGGAAACAGTGTTGGGCGTCAAGGTTTGTGTCCCGGTGCATTACGGCAAAACAATGTGGAAAACACGTCGGGCGTCAGGTTTTTGAGGGAGTGTGCCGTTGGACGCATGATAGGAAACAGGGCGGGCTTCAAGGTATTGTGAGGGAGTGCCATGGCAAGAACTGCAGGTCTGGCGTCAAGGCTTGTGAGGGAGAACTAGGACAGCAGCAGACGATCGAACATGGGTCGGGGATCAAGGCTCGTGCGGAAGTGTACCATGGCAAAAACGATGGAACAGAGGTAGGGCTTCAAAGCCTACCGTGTATGACACAAGATAAAACACCGCCTTGACCAATTTTCGAAGCTCGGTTTCTCAACTGCAGGAACAGTCATAGCGCCGAAAACGGCGGCGTTGAAACCGTCTCGTCGAGAGTTTCTCGAAAATGTATCGTTTCGTTTATGCATCCTCTTCGTCGTGGAGTAATCGAGCTTTGAAATCGGTCCAGGTGGTGCGTTATCTTGTGTCATATACGGTATGCGGGAACGCCGTGGCAATACGGGGCCAAGACCAACAGGAAGCAAGGGCGGAATACAGGGCATGTCGCCAAACAGTGGGTCGTCAACTGGGCCCCACCCCCTGCGCAGATTCTTCCGGACGTCCTGACATCGATCTTTCAACGAGAAGTGGCACGAAAACGCCCCCGACGCTTGCAATAATCTGTAGGAGCAAGCCAATCATACCCCTTGTAAGGAACGGTTGCCTGGGTCTTGTCGGCATCGTTCGCCTCGGGGCACTCGAGATTTCAGCCGGGGTCCCCCATTGTTGCCGGTTGAATATTGCCAATGCCCATTCTATTTCCACTGGTGTAAAATCGAGTGGCACCTAAGGAAACGTCGAAGTTATTTCATTCTCCCGCAAAAGTGCCGGGTGCACGGCACATCGCCGGTCGATATTCAAGCTTGTCTCATTCTCTGTCCCGTGCCAAGCGCCCGAAATAGTGCCTGCGAATCTCGTGGGCACCTCCCGGCACGATCGAGGGACCCCCACTTTCCCTCCTGCTCTTACCTTAGCACGATCAACTCCGGGCACATCTTCTTGGCTTGCATCATGAACATGCCTGCCCTCAGCCCCTTCGCCCGGGCGGGGTAGTTGCACGACGAGATCTCGCTGCTGCCGGCCCCCTTTGCGTTGCTCGCTGTGCAAAACAGCACGTGTGCACCAGCGATGAAGCGAGAGGGTACGTCAAAAAACGAAAATGAAAAAAACATGATCACGGCGGGGGTGTCCCTCGGGATGGGCTGGCAGCACCGGTTGCGCATATTTCGAGACTTTGAAAAGCATTGTGCATATTTCTCAGCTTTGAAAAGTATTCTCGCGGGGACAACGAAATAATAGTCCAACAACACGATTCCAGCCAGGAAAAAAAAAAACAAAAACAATACAAGTACAATTATTGTTACGGTTTTGATTTTCCGGGCGTAACAAGCGGCGTGTTCAACACCCGTCGTATTCTTGGGGAACTCCACAGTCCGCACCGCGGCAACTTCACAAGTTTTATCTTCCATGCGCTCGCTACGTACACGCTCGACTTCGCCCAGCACTCTTGCCTGCTGCTGCGCGCTTACCATTGTGGGCGACGGCCACGGGCTTATCCTTCAGCTCGGGGCGGTTTTTGACCAACACGCTGACGAAAAAGCAGTCCATGTCCACGTGAAGGATCACTCGGGTCTCCCCGCGACCCAGTCTCCCCCCGAATACAGGCTGCGTCGCCCCGGGCAAGGCTCGGGCCGCCAGACCGGCGTTCACCACCTTTACTGCGTGCGCGCGCCTGTGGGAGAGGGGGTTCCGGGTTGTGTGCGCGTGTGTGTGTCTGTCTTATTAGCATCGACCGCGCTAACCTGCTGACCATTGATTGTGTGTGCGTCTTCATGTCTAGCATCGGAGATTGTGTGTATGTCGGTGAGTCTTTACCCTTGGCATCGGAGAATTATCATTGTGTGTATGCACCACACAAAAACAACAACAGCAACATAAGTTCGCCCAACACCAACATAGGTTCGCCCGCCTTTCTCACCCCACGCCAATGAAGTGCAGCCTCGAGTTCCGGAAGAACGTCTTCATGAAAGCCGGGTCGTCCTTAGTCGACCGACCCCCCTCCCCCGCAGCCCCCATCTCAGGAAGCTCGAACGGCGGCGGAACGGAAGGGTCGTGACCGCTGACACTGCCGCCACCACTGCTGCCGCCGCCGGCGTCGGTAGCCCCCGAGCCTACAAGGTAGCGGGTACCGCTGTCGGTGCTGCCGGGAGCGTCATCACCGTCGTTGTTGTTGTTGTTGTCACAATTGCGATCGTTGTCATTCGATTGCTCGCGGCTACCGGCGCTTCCTTCTTCCAGCACGGGGTGTCCGTTACTGTCAGCGTTGGTCGCTGATGGGGCTGAAAAATCTTTGCCGCCGCCGGCACCGGCACCCCCAGTACTGGGAATCGCACTCCGCGGCGCTGCTGACAGAGCGGGATGTTCGGCTGCATGCTGCCGCTGCCGCTGCTGCTGCTGCTGCTGCTGCTGCTGCTGCTGCTGCTGCTGCTCCGAGGATCCATCCACAGCAGCAGCTGAATCTTCGAATGCCGCCAACGCCGGCGAACGCCTAGTCTCCAGGTTCTCCCTACCGAGGGTGGCGTTTTCGTGTGCGCCGCTGCCAGTCAGCCCGCCAGAACGCGATGCCGCCGGACAGCCCGCTCCAGCACCGCGCCCAGTGCCCCCGTCACGTGCGGTACTGGCCGCGTCGGTGGAAAGGTGCCGCGGGAAAACCCTCGCCGCATGCCCCTGATCCTGACAACCGTGTTTCGTGTTTCGGCCTCCAGAAAGGTGGCCGCTTTTCGACCCGCTCGGAGACGGACCCGCCCCTCTCGCACTTGGTCCGCCGCGTCTACTACCGCTGTGCACGCCACTGTCATCGCCACGGCCGCCACTGCTGCTACCGCCGCCGCCATCGCCGCCTCTGGTCCCGCCTCGAACATCCACGCCTCCAGTCCGTCTATCGGCTGGGCCCACCCCTCCGGACGGGGCCTTGCCGTAACCGCTATCGGCACTTCCGCCAGAGACACGCCTCCTTACGCCGGCAGGTCCCGACGACGGCGGCGGCGGTGGCGGCGAATTCTTCGGCGTCGCGGAGGCGGCAAACGACGCGGCTAGGGTGCCCTTCTGGGCGAAAATTCCGTCTACCATGTAGTCCGCCAAGGGAAGCTTTCGCCGGGCTTTGGCGGAGTCCTGTACCCACGCCGAGCGCACCACAGGTGGGGGGTGCCGCAGCTGGACGTGCGCCGAAAGGGGGTTGGGTGCATGCGTGGTCAACCGAGAGGCAGCGGCCATCGAGCACGGATGTTGTGTTGCACATGCGACGGCGGTTGAAACGCGAAGGAGAGGAGTGCCGCCGACAATACCTACCAGAGCCCCCACCCCACCCCCCCGGAAAATTCACCAACAAGTCACGGAACCCCAACCTAGAGACATGAAAGTCAACAAGGTCAAGGGTCGATTCTTCGGGTAACACAGACGTGGAGGCAACCATGTACGTTACAAGCGAACCTGGTGAAACCTGAAGACATGGCGCGAACGATGGTACAAGTACTGATAACCTCTGCAACTGCTGCACAAGGTGATGCAATGTATTCCAGCATTGGCTGCGGGTGTTCAGAACGTGCTGAGCAGAGATCGGACGGTTTCGAATGTGAAGACAACGACCACAATAACAACACCGACGACGGCCACGACCATGACCACTACAAACCTACCTTCCTCAGCTCCCTGATCTTGGCGGCCGGTAGCACCTCGCAGATCATGTGCGTGCACCTAGACGTGTTGTAGGCCTCCACGGTACCGCCGCGAGACACCAGCAGCTCGCGCAGCGTCGACACCGGGACCGGGAAATGGCCGTTAAAGTGTGCAACAACCCCCTTGAACACGTTGCCGTCCGAGCCTGCAAGAGGGCAGACCAAGGGGGACAAGCAGAACTCAAAAAACATGTTGCGTGGGCCGTGATAGTCGCAACAACAAGAGGAGGTACTGGCTTCTTTGCAGAGGTTGGGGGAAGGCCTGGGAACAAGGGTGGAATTGCGCCGAACGAGAAGCATGCAAATGGCTTCAAGATCGGTGGGCAATGGGAGGGGTTACGAAACCGTTTGGTGTAGGGTTGCAAGCTGCCGGTCCAGTGAACGTTGCCGTTGTGACGTGGCCACGAGGAGGGCAATGGCGTTAAGCTACATGGCAGCTGCAAGGCAAACCTTACACCAGTCAGCTCGGTCCCTGAAATCACACCTTCTGGTCACGAAGCTGGTTTGATTTCGGGTACGAATGGCAAACTCATCCCAGGATCCCAGCTCCAACTACTTCGCCTTCAAGTGCAGTACTGTCGTTAAAATTAGTAGCATGGCTCTCCCCGTAAAACGTACGTATTGCCTGTCCAGAACAGCAAGCAACAGAACTATTCTAGCAAGGGGCGAAAACATCTAAGTCCCACCACACAGACCCCATTCTTCCAGCGGCGAGTACAAAGTGTGTGCAACTGCCAAACGCGATTTGGAAAAACCGCACTGAGCTAACGTTAATTCATCGGTCAGCCGGCTAGCACGGATAACTGCAAAACACTGCAAACACACGAGGAGGATACATGGTGCAGCAACATGCCGAGGGGGCCACAACGAGGCACGTGCGGTTCTCTTCCACCGATTCTGCGTTTGATCCGCAGAATAGCCTAGTCTCTCCCATGGCGCCCCCTCACGGGGTTCCACACCATGGCGTTTAGAGACGCTTTCCTTTTTCAGTCGCACAGAGACTGACGTCTTTTCATTGGTCAGCCGGTCAGCACGGTTGATGTCAATTACAAAGACACACAAGCACGCACACACACGCACATGTTTAATGCGGCGTGTAGCAAAGCCCCCCCCATGACGCCCCTTCACGGGGTCCCGGATCGTGCCCCTTCAGAATCATTTTGTGTTTTTTCAACCACACGGAGACTGCCATACGTTCGTTGGTTGGCCGGTTGGCGCGGTCGATGCTGATAACAAAATACACGTACACAAGCAAAGTTTTCATTGGTCAGCCGGTTAGCACGGTCGATGCTAATAATAAAGACACACGCAAACACACGCACGACCGACCACTTGCCTTGGAGGCGAGGAACAGCACCGTCGACCTGTCGGCGAAGCTTGTCCATCTTGTGGGACATGTACACGCCGAAGCTCCCCTGGTGGTGCTCACCCACAGGCACCGCCGGCCCATCGTCATCTTTCGCCACGCTATGCGTCAAATCCCTCACTGTCCTCTGCTCCGAGGACGGGCTGCGAGCTTCCCTAGAAGCGCTAGGTGATGCCGGCGTGCCGAGGTCGTTTGAATCTGGGAGCCTTTGCGAGGCATCTGTGCCATCGACGGGGATACCAGCTGCAGCGGCGGCAGCAGCGGCAGCGGCAGCGGCAGCAGCAGCTCTGTCTTTGTCCCCTACCCTGCCGCTCCACTGCAAGGAGCTGTGCTTCTGCCTCCGTTCGAAGTACGCCTTTCGATCGCCATGCCGCTTCATGCGGGAGAACCGGCCATGTAAACAGGTCTTGAGTGTATCTAAAGTTGTAAAACGAATGGAAAGCGCATTGTCGTGAGACAGTAGCGGTACAAGCACGAAAGAGCGAAGGGACTGCTGAACCTTCGCGCGCCTAATACTTCAAGGCAAGGACCCCCGGAGGATATGTCGACAACAAATCAGGTGTTTTCCCTCCCCCTGTTTGATCCGCAGGTCGGGGCATTTGTGCGTCGAACATACACCCAAAGATGTTACAGAACGCGCCCGCACTGAAGAAGCTCTTATTTTTCCCTACGCTCGTTTTCTTGATTTCTTGGTGGGGCAACCCAACATCGACTTAATAGGTTCTAGTGTAGGATTCTTAGAGAGCACCTGTGCGTATCCTTAAGTTCAAATGTTGGTTTCACAAGTTGATTTCTATGCATATGAAGCTGAAATTCCTTGGGGTACCAGGATGGGCATTAGAAAGTACTGAGTGGAGACCGGGTCGGTTTTTAATGTGAAGACAACGACAACAACCAATTTCTTGAGTGCGGGCGCGTTCAGCTGCCTGCCAAGCCCGTGGCCGTGCCACTGCTGTACGGCGACAAATCAGGAGGGTGTGAGGGCGCCATGGGCAGAAGGCCTACGTAACGGGACATGAAACAGGGCAGGGAACAGCCGAGAGCCGCAATCCATACGGTTCAAGCACTCAATACTGCTGTAATTTTGATTTTGTCGTCGTGAACAGCGAATTTGCATGTACCGTTCTACTCTGAACGGTCTTGGCGCGAAGTATCCATTTTGCAGCTGTGTGCAGTGTGGTACTATCAATGGTAGTCTGCACTACTGCTGTATGTAGATAGTCTACCGCTGTAGGAATATCCCATCTCTTGGATAATGCAACTCGAGAGTGTACCGACGAGAGACTGCGGTCAGGGGTGCAAGCACTTGCGGTACTGCTGTTTTCCGTGTTCGATGGGGCATGCTTTGCTGCTGTTGTTGTCGTGTTGAGCTCGTAGCAGCTTCGAGAGCCAGACGCCTTACTGACCACGTGAACACCCCTGGCGAGTCAGACAACGTTGACGGCGATCACGATTGAAAACACACCGCAGCGGAAGCTCTATAATACGAAGCTTCCAAGTAGGCAGTTCTTGCCTGGGCCAGCACGCGCAACTCCAAAACATTGTAGCATGGACAGGTACATACTTCATGACTACAGCAGCCAACAACACTACTGCTGTCTGTTTGGGTGCATTTGCAGATAGATCAGGACAATCAACGACACAAACGCACATGCTATGGGCGTGATGACACTCAAGTACCCAGACTACATTATACCCGTGCGTCGCGTGTCGGATGCCTGGGCAAAACCAACCGCTACATACCTGCTGCTCCCCATTTTGCCTAACCTGACGTGCTTCTTCAAATCAACCATCAACCACATCACCTGCATCGAGAGTCTCTCACCAACCGGTTCTAATCTTACACCATTGGCTGGAAGCAATTGCTTGCAAGCGCTACGCTCATATCTCGCTTCTTGTCGTGTGTAGTTGAAGTCCGGAGGTTGTGCGCCTGGCGTGTGAGCCCTGCAGCAATCTAGGCAGCAAAGACTCCACGTCGACACCGCAGTCACCAATGCGGAGCAATTGAATTGACCAATACAGCGCGAAACGGTTTTTGAACCTCGCCGTTCTTCACGAAATATCGGCAATTTCAAGCCACTTCAACTGGGCCAGCTACACACACTAGCAGCAGCAGCAGCAGCACAGCGGCGGCGCTTTTCTCCCACGAGGGCCGACGACCGGTGAAGGCTGGGATTCCCATCGAGCTTAGCGAGCAGGCCTGCTGCACATCTTCAACCCGAGGCCCTGGATCTGCAGGGAAGGGAACCCCAGAAGCGGTGCAGCCGGCGCCCTGATAGGATGCACTCGTCGACTGAACCAACAGCCAAGGTTGCAGTCCCCGGCATGGCCTTGCCAGGCGCGAAAGAGCCAGCCATGGCGCTAGAAACCATCCCAAGGGCACTGACTGCTTCTGCTTTGGTTGTCCCAGGGCGGCATGGCGGCGGCAGCGGCGACATCCCAGCGGCGACGGCGGCGGCGGCGAGTCGCTCGTCCGGGAATCCTGCTGCGGATCCCTCCGGAAGCAGCGGCAGCAGCAGTAGAGCGGGACATGACTATTGCAGCCAATTTCGGGTGCTGGCTGCGCTCCCGGCGGCGGCCTCTCCCGCCGACAGCGGCACTAATAGACTGTCACGGTCGACGTCTTCCGTGCTGGGTAAGCTGCCGAGCCCTCGCGGTCTCGACGACGACGAAGACGACCAGGGGGGATCGCGCAAGAATCGTCGGCCCCGCCGCTCGTTCAGCTGCCCTAGTCATAAAACGGCCAAGCTTGCAACGGACGACAGAATTTTTTCCGGTCCCGGGTGCTGCAGCGGCGGCGGCAGCAGCAAAACCGCGCTGCTGCTCGAGAACGCGGTCAACAACCTCTTCGGCGGCGTCATCGCCAGGTTCCAGCAGGGCCTACGTGCCGGCGACTACAATGACGGAGACTTGGCGGCGAAGAACGGCCACATGCATATCGTGACGCGTGTGGCGACCACGTTCTCCGACCGGGCGATGGCGCTGGCCGCGGCGCAGGGACACCTCGAGATGGTCGCCTACCTCCACCGGAGTAGGGAGGAAGGCACGACGACGGAGGCGCTGGACTCGGCCGCGACGTCGGGGCACCTGGAGGTGGTTAGGTTCTTGCACGAGAACCGGCGGGAGGGTTGCACGACGAGGGCCATGAACGGAGCCGCAAGCAACAACCACTTGCACGTGAGTATAGTCGACTATACAGCAGTAGGAGCTTGGAAAGTATCATGTTCCGTGCATTTTCTGGAAAAAGTAGGCCTCCGCGAACGATATTAATTCATTGCTACACTCTACTAGTAGCGTCGTTCCAGACTCTTTCTCTGTGGGAGATTAATACTTTCTATGTTCTCGTGGAAAAAATATAGGATTAGCCTAGTAGACTAGCTAGATGTGAATAGAGGGAATCGTCCTCGATAGACGTTGGGGAGATAGTAGATACCTTAGGCGAGATGCTGTAGTCTACAATACCAGGTGCGTACAATATGCTTCCGTACATGTATTTGCCGACGAACGGCCTAGCGGTTGCTGGGCTGTGTGGTGTTGGGTCTCCAGTTATTATGCGAGATACATGACCGCACAAACAAACGAGAGTCTTGCCGATTTTTTTTGGATCTACAATACACGTAGTCGCATGCACGAAGCACTACATACGTAAGACTACGACGAACAAAATGCGGCTCAATTATCTCTGATCTACGTGTAATTTACACACGTCTGGTGAAGAAATCTGGTAATGCAGTACGACCCAAACTTTTAGAGCCGAACTACCACACTTTTTGAAGTCGGGCGCTAACACTCGTAGTCTAGTCTATGTAGCAAAATTGCACCGAACCTGGAGCAACGGGTGCTTGTTGAAGAATTGCTGACCACCAACATTGTACCTAAAGTTTGCGCCCGCGATTCAAGCCAACCATTGAGAATCAAAATCAAGCTCAGATGTTGGCAAAATAAATACGAAAAGTCAACTATTTCAGAAACACAGCTGGTGGATCCCACACAAAACTCTATATAATGACCTATGCTCGACGGTGGTGACGACACAAGAAATTGAGCCTCGACCCTAAATAGACGTTTCTTGAACGTGAGCGTTAACTTCATAGAGTAAACTTAGTCACCATGCAGTCAATGTTGGGCTACCCGACAGAGAAAATGAGCAACGAATCTCTTGCACTAAAAAAGCAAACCAAGAAACGGGTGTGTGTTGTATCATGTGGCTTTCTTGGTTCGAGAAGTACTTGGGAAATACTGGCATCATTGTGCATTGCAACTTTATGGTAGGATCTTATCGGCGCGGCGCAGGCGCTCAGATTGCCTCAAAATATGCCCGAGGACAGAAAAAAACGAGGCTTTCCCGAAACAATTTTTCGTGTTTCAGTGGTGCTTTTTCAGCTTTGACAATGTCGGCGTTGCTGTGCCTCCTGAGACCTTCAGTGCTTCCACCCGAAGTGATGAAACACTTTTTTCTTGTGGGGAGCGGGAGGTGAAAGAAATAAGGCTAAGGCTGACCACAAGAACAGGTTCTCAGCCAAGATTCCTATGCATACAGCAAAGTAGGGGCGCATGTTCCGATCGATCCCATCGCAGCGGTGAAACCTTCCACGACAAAGGAGCATTCCTGTTTGCGTGCCGTCCTGCTCTTGCTGACGTTTTTGTCACGGTTCCTCTCTCTCGCTCTCTCCCCCCCCCGCCCTCCCCCCGCTCTCTCTCTCT
>CACKRE030003859.1:106559-145279 GCA_902602495.3 Ectocarpus sp. CCAP 1310/34
CTCTCTCTCTCTCTCTCTCTCTCTCTCTCTCTCTCTCTCTCTCTCTCGCTCGCTCGCTCGCTCTCTCTCTCTCGCTCTGTTTCTCTCTTCCCCTCTCTCCGCCTCCCGCCCACCGTCGCAGGTGCTCGATTTTCTGCAAAAGAACCGCTCGGAAGGCGCAACGGCGGCAGCGATCGACTCCGCCGCCCACAACGGGCACATCCAAGCCGTGCGATGGCTCACCTCCAACATCCCGTCCCTCGCCGCCACCGCCGCGGCGATGGACGGTGCCGCCTGCGCCGGCCACCTGGAGGTCGTGAAGTACCTGCATGAGGCTCGTGGCGAGGGCTGTACGACGGAGGCGATGGATGCGGCTGCCCGGAGAGGCCACTTTGAGGTGGGTACACAGCACATTGTCACCATGACAACCTGTAGCGTCGCTTTCGTATGTGTCGGTTCGTTCAACGACCAGCGCGATCGTTCGCCGCAAACCTCAGCCACTCTTCTACATAGCCACGACGACAACGTCTTTGTACCGCTTTGCATACGTCGGTTCGTTCATTGACCAGTGCGACCTTCTCGCCGCAAGCCTCAGCCACTCCTCGACATAGCCATGACGACAACGTTGGTTGGCCGCTTTGCATGTGTCGGTTCGTGCAACGACCATTTGCGACAATTTCGCCGCACACCTCGTCTACTCTTCGACGTACCCACGACGACGGCAACGTCGTTTTCGCCGCATTGCACATGTCGGTTCGTTCACGAGCGACTCAATAATCCTAGATGCCTCCAACAAACAACCACAACACGTACCCAACGCCACCCTACATGGTTCCCCCGATCCCCTTCCCCGCCACGCCGGCTGCTGCCGCCCAAGGTGGTGAAGTTCTTGCACGAGAACCGCGAGGAAGGGTGTACGACTGCCGCGGTGGACAACGCCGCCTCTGGTGGACACTTGGACATCCTCAAGTTCCTGGTGTCCAACCGCGGCGAAGGCGGCACGGTGTACGCGATGATCCTGGCGGCCTGGCACGGCCACCTGGACGTGGTGAAGTGGCTTCACCACAACCGTGACGAGGTGATAGATTGAGAAGCAAGTTGTTGCTGTTGTTGTTGTTGTTGTTGTTGTTGTTGTTGTTGCTGTTGTTGTATTTCACGTTTAGAGCCGTTGTTCTCTATTGTTGTTGTCCTTTACGTTTAGCTCAACCGTTCGCTCCGCACTCGTCTCCGATTGAGCTTCTCCTAGTGTTGGAAGTCCGTTCCTGCTAACGTTTGTTCCCCTCTCGCCCCTACGTACGTGATGTCTGCGGAAACGCTCAGGGATGCACGACCAGCGCCATGAACGGAGCGGCGTACAACGGGCACCTCGATGTGGTCAAGTGGCTGCACGAACACCGGAGCGAGGTGACAACACTCCACGGAAACTTATGTAGCAGAGATTTCTTTTGTGTTTCCTTCTTGCCGGGATTTTGATACTGCGTGGGCTGTCGTCCCCAGCTTCCGGTCGTGTGTCTGCGCGTTGCGGGACGTGTGTACCGTTTTTGAAGAACAGGCGCGGCCGTTTTCAAGACAAAACCTTTCGTGCAGCTACTTTTTGTGCAAGTACGCGTGTCTTGTTTTTGGTTGATGTGATGGTTGCTCGGAACCGACGTTAAGATTGCCTCGTTCGTAAGTCGGAACCAGTGGCATTCTACGGTCATGGCCCATCACAACAACTACTAGGGGCTGGATCGAATCAACCTTGGCTGCATATCTGATCGGCGGACTCAACAGGCTTTAGTATCGAACGATCACCGGTTCAGACTGCTTCGTCCACCCCAGTGGTTCTAGTTCTAGGCACAACCGAACCCACATTTACATTTACAATATCCTTATGCTTGCGCCATCCGGTCAACGCCCCGCGGCTTGCTTTCCCGCAGGGGTGCACGAAGTCGGCGATGGACGTGAGTGCCATGCACGGCCACTTGGAGGTGGTGAAGTGGCTGCACGAGAACCGTCCCGAGGGCTGTTCCACGAACGCCATGGATTGGGCCGCAAAGGAGGGGAAGCTGGTGCGTGCCTTGCTGGTTCCATGTGCGAACATCGGCACCGCTGTGGGTTGTACAGAAGGCGCCGTCTACTTGCGACAGTCGTATAATTACACAACTTTCGCCCCGAGTTTGATCAGTGGGGATTCCAACAAGGCAGTTACATCGAAGAGGCGATAGTTTGGGCAGAAGTTCACACTGCATAAATTCGTGAATATCAAAGCCCCGTCATTCAGAACTCGCGAGTCATTGTGTATGATGCAACAGCAATTGTAGGAAAAATGGGCTCGGTCGCACTGGACCTTACGGAGAGTCTGGTTCCCACGTCCCTGCAGGCTCAAGCGGTGCCCAAGCATATCAAGCACCTCTGTGGTCAGTAGTTGCGGAATACATTGCGCATAGTGTCGGATAAACAACCGCGGGTTTTTGTCTAACCATCGAACAGATGCGCATCGCAGTGTCCCGCACGCCCTAACCTCTTCTCACGTCATCAACAATCTCCTATTAGCAACGTTTCCTACTAGCGAAGCTCTCTGCGAGCACCGTCGTCACCGCGAAAAACCACCAGCGATTCGTGACGAACTGAATCCAGACCGTTGCAAACGAAAACCATTAACACATGTCGTCAGACGCTGGTGTCTCTACTCCCCCTCCACCGCCCCCTCCTCCTCCTCCTATCCTGACTTCCAAACATTGATCTTCCCCCCCCCGCACGCAGGAGGTTGTCCAATGGCTGCACCACAACCGGTCGGAAGGGTGCACCCAGGCGGCCGGTGATTGGGCGGCTGGAAACGGCCACGCCGAAGTCCTCGCGTGGCTGCTCTCCAAGCGGCGGGTAGGGCACAGCCCTCGCGCCGCTGACTGGGCGACCAAGAATGGGTACTCGGACACGGTGGCCCTCCTCGAAGAATACCGAGGGAGACAACAATGGTAGATTGCGCCGAAATGTCCACATTTTCGACGAGACCTGCACGATACGGGGGCCCTCCTGACACAAGATCGGAGAGCGACGACAACAACGGTGGATGGTATCTGGGTGAGACGGCTGCTACATTTTTCGAAGGTTTTTTTGGGAGAGAGCGGCCCTCCTGGCAACGATCGGAGAGCGACGATAACAACGGTAGATGATATCTGGATGAAACGGTTGCGACATTTTCGACGCGATATTTCGCTCGACCGCTTTACCACTACTAGACCTATTCTTTTTGTGTTTGGTGTTTTTTTTTTTTTTACCGGCCGTTTCACTCTTGCCGGCGGCAGCGAGTCCTCCACCTTTTTGCTGGGTTTAGACTAACAGGGGTTTGGGTTTTTTCGGACGGGAACGGCCTTGACTCAGGCAGCACCATAGCTCGGAATCCGGGAGTGGGGGTCGGATTTGTTTCTTAGACCTGCGTTGGAACCGCAGTGTTCTTGGCATCACGATTCGCCGGTGGAGGAACGTTTTTCAAGGTGCATGTTTGATGCAAGGACACGACTGACCTCTCCACCTGATTTGTATGGTATACCCATCCCTGGATATTTGACTGTATTGTCTACGAATTTGAGCCCATAGCTCAAAATTCTTGTTGGTATATATGGCTGATGGGAGTAACTACGATTCCATCATGGAGCAGATCACTCTATAGCAGTGACTCAGCTGTGTAATCCAACTTGTGTGTTTATTGGGCATCCATCCGTGAAAGAGGTGAAAGCCGCTACTGCTTCTCTATGACGTTCTAGTACCGGAAGGAGAGCAGTACTAAGTCAGTCTTGGATTGATGGGTGATTGTTTGCGTTTTATTCCAATATTTAGACGTACTCGTTGTGGTTTTCGTGTGGGGGCTCTAGCCCCACACGCCGGGTGATTCAGGAGGCAAGGCATGTCTGTTACGGTGCGGAGGAAGGCAGCGTGGAATCGGCCGGTGCTTTGGTGGGACTTTCTGCTGTGTTGTTTGCACGTTGTTTTTTGCGTTGTGGCTCTTACCAATACCTCTTGCGCGGGACAGGAAACCTAATTCCCTCTTTGTGGTGCGTTATTTGTCTGTGTTTTTCTGTGCGTAGGGTGGCGTTGAGAGCGAATTATATCTACATTTGGGCTTTTGCATTCTAGATCAGACTACAAACGTAGAGCGGGCGGGGATTGATCTCTTTTTCTTCTTGTTTTTAATGGAGCTCTGGCCCAGATCGACGTGGTTACTCTCGGGTTTTGCAAGCCATGCCGGCGAACACCTTTGAAGCTCTTCTTCGTTCGTACCATATAGATGTCTCTTTTCTGTAGATGACGGAGTTCATTGCGCCCACGCGTCTTGTGTGACATGTGATGAGTGTCACTCATCGTGTCGCGAACATGGGCGGGTGAGTTTGCGTGTACTGCAAGTTTTTTCTGTGTTATCTTTTCGTTTCGGCGCGTTGTGTGTCGAACAAGAGCAGCGCTCTCCTCACAATATGTGCTTGGAGCATGTTTGTATAGTCTACATCAGTTGAAGCCCGGAGACAAGAAACATCAATTCACGAGGCGGCAAATACAGTAGTCTAGGCTTCTTTGGTGGCGCAGCTATCGAAGGCGGAAGTTGTTGTCGGAGTATGTGTGTGTTCCAACTGCTGAGCTGGGTCTGTCTGTGTTTCTCAGTCATCATTTTTTTCTTGTGTTTTGCGACAAGTTTTTTTTCTCCTTCGTCCTTATTCTGATGACGTTGCGAGCGCCAACTTGTAGATAGTGAGCGAGGCTGAGAGGGGCGCATTTGGGGTGAGGGTTAGATTTTCTCTCACTGACTTTACTGCAGCAATACGGTACACTCTAGACGTCGTGTACTTGAGTGAATAAAAATGGTACATTAGAGTATTACTACTCTAGTGGAGAGGAGCTGGTACAATTTTTTCGCAGAGGCTAAACGAATACTGCGAAGTACTACACGTATGTAATGCATGGACTTGATAAAATTTTCGAGGAGAAAGTTTGAGTTGCGTACGTTGATTGTATTTTGCATCAGGCGTGTCCTCCTTGTTCATGATGATGCGTTCAAAGGTCCCTCGATTTGAAAACGATGACACGCACGCCCAGCACGCGATCCATTCGTGGGGTAAAGCAATACCGCTGGTATTTTTTTTGCATGCTGGCCCCGCGAAACGCGAACTAGCATGGACCGCGTGAACCCGCCGTGACCAATTGGTTATGTCACCACACTCTGAAGTACTACTGCTGTACGTCGTTGCAAAATGAACCGGTCCTCGCTCCGGCCCGTGCCGGACATACCGCCTCTTCTGCATTTTCTGGGGATGATGTCATTATATCCCCTGTCGCGCGCGTTCGGAAAGCTCGCATACCTGGTGTCATCTCGCTTACCAGGCCCCAGTCTTACACACCGGGTGACACCATGGGGAAGCGGACCAAGGGACAAGATCGCGACAAATACTATCGCTTAGCCAAGGACCAGGGCTTCCGTGCGCGTTCAGCGTTTAAGCTCATCGAGGTGGGTGTGGCAGAGTGGCAGAGAGGTATGCCCTCGAGCAACACGCGGCCCAATCGCGCTACTTTTTGGGTGGCCGGCATACGCTGATCTTAGTGCCGCTGTGTGCCTGGACAGGATAGGCCACCTTCGCGTGCACGGCCACGGAAGGATCCAGCGTTACCGCCCCCTCGTCGTACCATCATACACACAAGTGTGTTTGTCGTCGTCTCACCATCAACGTGTACCGCTGCCCTCCCTCTCTCTCGCTGATGCTGCTGATGCCCGCAGATCAACAAGAAGTATGACTTCCTCAGTTCGGCCAAGGTTTGCATCGACCTGTGCGCTGCCCCCGGCGGGTGGTGCCAGGTGGCCGCCAAGCACATGCCCCGCGGGAGCATCATCCTCGGCGTGGACCTGCTGCCCATACGCCCCATCCCAAACGTGAAGACGCTGGTTCACGACATCACAACGGACGAGTGCCGCACGGCCCTCAAGCGCGAGATGCAGACCTGGAAGGTGAGAGCCATGGCCTGATCGGCGCTTGTGTCGTACACAAGAGGTTGCAGATGATGGGCACGGCATCATCGCATACGCTGGCGGCAGAATGCCTGGAGATTCGGCGTCCGTGTTCACCGCTATGTCCCCATCTTGGGCATGAAGTACTTCGCCCTCTCTCCCTTCTTTGAGTTGTATGTCGTACTATGCTTTTTCTTTGAGTGGCTGTCAAGGATCTTGTGTGCCGTCGATTGCGGGAGATATCACACCCCCTGGATCGGCCTGAAATGCTCGATCACAAGTAAGCAGGTTCAACAAGGCAAACGATACGGTGTCGAAAAGCTCTCCACGAGAGGGTTCATGTGCCGCCGCTGTCCGTACTGCCACTCTGCTGTGGAGAAATCAAGCTTTGAAAATCGCTCCAGGGGGAGGGTAGTATTTGGCGTCACCTATGGGGTTTGGAACCCTTGAACCGGTCGCCCCGGTGGTCTAGTTGTATTCTCGTATTCCGCTAGTTGCAGAGGTCTGAGTTCAAATCCCCGTGGGGTAAAACATTTGCGAAATTTGCGGGTGAAAGCGAAACATAGCTAAAACAGCTCTCGTGAGTACCAAACTTCGACGTTGGCACCGTTGACGAGGAAAAGGGACGGCTGGATCCTTCTCGCGATAATATAAAAAATTCAGCACGCACCGCAGGAGGAAGGTGGGGACTCAAAAGAAATAAAAGAGTAAAAAAGCCCTGGTGTTCACCCCCTCCTGTGTGACCCTGGATGGTTGTAGTTGTACGACAAAATACACTGAAAAGTGTAGTACTCTACATACGCTGCAAAGTAGGTGTTTGGTACACGTCTCACCACGAAAAATGGGGGAACTGTCGCCATAATATGTAGGACGAAAACACACAAAACGACACACATGGTAGCAACACCGCTGCTGGTTGTTCTCTCATTTAGTTTGTGCGTACAGGTGCGTGCGTTGCTTCGGAGCCCCCGTGAAGATGGTGTTGCTTGTTTTTTTCTGATGTTGCTCTCCACCAAAATAGGCGCGTGTGGTGGTTTCCCGCGGCGCGCGCCGGCGCGCAAGCATCATTTTCGCTTGTTTTTGGAAGCATCGTCGTCGCCAACTCAGGTGGACGGGGTGCGTGTTCAATAATGGCTCACCCCATGAAGCCTAAATACTTGGCATGGAAAGGCGGCAAGTGATGTCGATAGGATAAATAGACTATGGGAGACATGTTTGAGCCACCTTTGTCAAAGTAGCAAGGCGATATTGGCCATCGGCGAACGGTCCTGTGGGAACAGTGCTCCGTCTAGTCTACTCGAGAACGCGTGGTCGATGGCCTAACCGCTTGAAAGCATGCAACATTTGAGTTTACGTCTATCAAGCCTACATGCTTGGCACGAAAGATATTTATTTATTTTTTTTTCTTCCGGAACCCAGGCGAATGTGGTGGTCCGTGACGGCGAACCCCCGCACGCCAACACTATCGCTTCATCTTCGAAGTATGGTTCACGCCAAATGTCCTCGCCAAATAATGTGGAACGTTGTGTCGAGTAACGGCGTGCCCCCACCAAAAACCTAAACACTTTTCATGACAAGACGCACCTTTCTTTCTCTATTTTTTTTTCCTTGGGAAACCAGGCGGATGTGGTGCTGTGTGACGGCGCGCCCAACGTGGGTACCGCCTACAAGAAAGACGCGTACGAGCAGAACGAAATCGCCCTCCACGCCCTACGGGTGGCCACCCAGCACCTCAAGAAAGGGGGTACCTTCGTGACCAAGGTTTACCGGTCCCAGGACTACAACTCGCTTATGTGGGTCATCCAGCAGTTCTTCGAGGAACACCAGGTGAGCATATCATACCGTGGCAGCACCTCCTCAATGATTCCCAACAGTATCGCCGTAAACGGGCCTTCCCTCTGAATGCCCATGTGGTCGGGGTTCCACAACCTTTCCAACACCACCGCGTATTGGTATACCCCGATACCCCGACTACCGTAAATGACACAACATAACACACCCCCTGGACCGGTTTTCAAAACTCGATTCTTCAACAGTAGCAGCAGTCGCAGAGCCGAAAACGTGGTGTTGAAGCCATATGTTCGAGAGCTCTCTGAAAATGTATCCTTTCGTCTATGCATCCTCTTCGTCGTGGGAGTAATCGAGCTTTGAACAACAGTCCAGGGGGTGTGCTATCTTGTGTCATGTACGGTATTACGTCAGCGCAAACCGTTGGTCTCACCGACACGTGGGGCCAGCGGTTTGCGCTGACTTTGAAGTCAGTGTACACCGTTACATGGGGTTGGAAGAGTTATACAACTTTGACCACACGGACTTTCAGAAGACTAGGCGTTTACGGCGATTCTATTCTGAATCATTCAGAAAAGCGCAGACCCCATGCAACCCGATGGTAGGATGTGCAGCGTAGATGTACGCGTCGTCGTGTGGAGTAAGTCTCCTTTGGGTGGCAAGTTCTTTTACATACCCACAACTCTGTAGTATATTGTTGATGTTTTCTGTAGCGGCTGCAGGCCGTAGTCCCAGTCAGATAGCACAAAAGTGCGCTTCGTGTGCAGTCAGTCTCGTTTGGGTGGCACGTTCTCCATGTATTGATGCTGATGTATCTTGTTTCTCACCCGTCTGCAGGCTGCGAAGCCCGCCTCGAGTCGTAGTCATACAGCAGACATTCACTACTCTCGGGTGCAGTTGGGCTCTTTCCGTGGCACGCTCTCAGTTCAAAAACGCTGCCTTTCTTAATTTTTTTTTCCGCCTGCAGGCGGTGAAGCCCGCCTCGAGTCGAAGTCAGTCGGCAGAGATTTTTGTGGTGGGCCGCAACTATAAGGCTCCCGACTTCATTGATTCCCGTATGCTCGAGCCGAAGCATGCCTTCCAACAGGACTACGACGTGGAAGGTGAGTCCGAACGGCCTTGCTCTGTGGTAGCGGAAACTCAACCGTCAGCGTATGGGCGGTTCGATATGATTGAATGTACGTGCACGTGCGAAAAAGAGATGACATCGATTGCCACGGTCGTAGTGTAGACGCTACCGTTCAAGATTTACCGTGAAGTTGCGAGTCGGCGCACGGGGGTGCGAACGATTTTCATAGTGCACTCGTCCACAACCACGAGGAGTCCACCATAAAAAAGGGCGGTTTTGGAAATATCTCGTCGAGAGCTTTCCTGAGAAGCATCAGTTGGCGATCGCACACTTCTGGTTCTGGAGGAAATAAGCTTGGAAATTCGATCGTACCCCAGTGCGCTGACTCGCAATCGTACGGTACTTTGGTACAAAAACGGGGATACGACGTCGAACGTCAGTCCAAGCCACCCCGCGTTATAGTTTTACATAGATTGGCCTGGTGCATACCGGTGAAATGTCGTAACAGACGAATATTCAGGTTGTTGAGGTTCTAGCTCGGGCCGGCATGATGGTGGGAATATTTCTGTTTCCCAATCGTTTAGGAACAGGGGTTATTTCGTCGCCTTTGTTCCCGTCCTGCGGAGCGTGCTCTCTCAAGCAGAGTCGTTTTGGAAAATGCCGTGTATTTTGCATCGCCGCTGCTGCTCGCCATATCGCCGCAGGAGGTCAGAAGGGTCTGTCGATCTTCCACAAGAAGTACGACCAGCACAACAAGCGTCACCGTCAGGGGTACGCGGATGACCTGGGCATGAGCCTCAGCAGGGTTGCAAAGGTCGGCCTCTAAGAAGCAGTAGTTGGTGGTTTCGCGGGCGTTTGTTGAATGTGACACAGTGAGCAGGACATAAGCCTGCAAAGTCTCGTCCGTTTGCCCTGTTTGTAAAAAGGAACTAGTTTGAGGTTGGAGTGCTTGCAACGTAGCAGCCGTCGGTTCATACTGAGCTTTGACAGGGTTGCTCGGGAGTGTGAGCAGCAGAAACATGTGGGGCCTAGGAATCGTTGGTAACCTCGCTGGCGTTGGTTCAAGATCCAAAGCATTGAGTTGTACTTTGTCGCGTTCGAAGCGGACATCAACGTGTATTGCAAACCGGAAAAAAACTTCGAGAGCCTTCGTCCTTGAAGAGGAAAAGGTTAACTATTTATCTGGGAAGAAAGGGGAGAAAGAATCATCTAAAGTTCATGTTTATCTCTGTTGCGCACTTTTTTGCTGATTTTGCACATGTTTGTCGAGGGACAAGCGCGAAGATGACGTATTTTCCCATAATTCATTCGCAGTGAACCCGCCGACGCTCACGCGCCCTGCCGGGCTGTGTTCGAGCCTGGGGCCTAAACTTCCTTGGATGTCTGAGCGCTTTCCCTCATGTTGAAGTTTTTATATCGTCGTGCAGCGGGTAGGGTTCCTTCCCAGAAACAAAGAATCTCGCAATCGATGTTTTGTATTTGCCCTTAGAAATTCATCTCCAAATTATGTCGGCTGTTGTTTTTCATTGTGGGATGCAGTTAGTTTCTCATTTTTGTCTTCGACAGAGCGAACGCCGAATTGTTGGGACACGTTGCGGTCCGCTGGATATTTCGATACTTTCCTGGTCTGCTGCATAACGATTATTGTGCGCAGAAAATATATCGTCCACCTGATTTACTTTTAGAGGACGAATTAGCAGTGGTACATCGCCGATAACTCTTGAAGCTATTGCCCAGCATGTTTCCATGTCCAGTGCGCTTGTACCCCCATGTATTTTATTTTTCGTTTTTTGATGAGTGTTTAGTGCCCAATGTAGCAAGCCGGAACGTTAAGCAGAGGCAAGCGCGAGGATGACGTATTTTCCCATAATTCATTCGCAGTGACCCCGCCGACGCTCACGCGCCCATCCGGACTGTGTTCGAGCCTGGGGCCTAAACTTCCTTGGATGTCTGAGCGCTTCCCCTCATGTTGAAGTATTTATATCGTTGTGCAGCGGGTAGGGTTCCTTCCCAGAAACAAAGAATCTCGCAATCGATGTTTTGTATTTGCCGTTAGAAATTCATCTCCGAATTTTGCCAGCTGTTGTTTTTCATTGTGGGATGCAGTTAGTTTCTCATTTTTGTCTTCGACCGAGCGAACGCCGAATTGTTGGGACACGTTGCGGTCCGCTGGATATTTCGATACTTTCCTGATCTGCTGCACAACGATTATTGTGCGCAGAAAATATATCGTCCACCTGATTTACTTTTAGAGGACGAATTAGCAGTGGTACATCGCCGATAACTCTTGAAGCTATTGCCCAGCATGTTTCCATGTCCAGTGCGCTTGTACCCCGATGTATTTTTTTTTTCGTTTATTAATGAGTTCTTAGTGCCCAATGTAGCAAGCCGGAACGTTAAGCAGAGGCAAGCGCGAGGATGACGTATTTTCCCATAATTCATTCGCAGTGAACCCGCCGACGCTCACGCGCCCTGCCGGGCTGTGTTCGAGCCTGGGGCCTAAACTTCCTTGGATGTCTGAGCGCTTTCCCTCATGTTGAAGTTTTTATATCGTCGTGCAGCGGGTAGGGTTCCTTCCCAGAAACAAAGAATCTCGCAATCGATGTTTTGTATTTGCCCTTAGAAATTCATCTCCAAATTATGTCGGCTGTTGTTTTTCATTGTGGGATGCAGTTAGTTTCTCATTTTTGTCTTCGACCGAGCGAACGCCGAATTGATGGGACACGTTGCGGTCCGCTGGATGTTTCGATACTCTTCTGGTCTGCTGCATAACGATTCTTGTGCGCAGAAAATATATCGTCCACCTGATTTACTTTTAGAGGACGAATTAGCAGTGGTACATCGCCGATAACTCTTGAAGCTATTGCCCAGCATGTTTCCATGTCCAGTGCGCTTGTACCCCGATGTATTTATTTTTTCGTTTATTAATGAGTTCTTAGTGCCCAATGTAGCAAGCCGGAACGTTAAGCAGAGGCAAGCGCGAGGATGACGTATTTTCCCATTATTCATTCGCAGTGAACCCGCCGACGCTCACGCGCCCTGCCGGGCTGTGTTCGAGCCTGGGGCCTAAACTTCCTTGGATGTCTGAGCGCTTTCCCTCATGTTGAAGTATTTATATCGTTGTGCAGCGGGTAGGGTTCCTTCCCAGAAACAAAGAATCTCGCAATCGATGTTTTGTATTTGCCCTTAGAAATTCATCTCCAAATTATGTCGGCTGTTGTTTTTCATTGTGGGATGCAGTTAGTTTCTCATTTTTGTCTTCGACCGAGCGAACGCCGAATTGATGGGACACGTTGCGGTCCGCTGGATGTTTCGATACTCTTCTGGTCTGCTGCATAACGATTCTTGTGCGCAGAAAATATATCGTCCACCTGATTTACTTTTAGAGGACGAATTAGCAGTGGTACATCGCCGATAACTCTTGAAGCTATTGCCCAGCATGTTTCCATGTCCAGTGCGCTTGTACCCCCATGTATTTTATTTTTCGTTTTTTGATGAGTGTTTATTGCCCAATGTAGCAAGCCGGAACGTTAAGCAGAGGCAAGCGCGAGGATGACGTATTTTCCCATAATTCATTCGCAGTGAACCCGCCGACGCTCACGCGCCCATCCGGACTGTGTTCGAGCCTGGGGCCTAAACTTCCTTGGATGTCTGAGCGCTTCGCCTCTTTTTATCGGTAATTGTCATTTGTCGCCGTTATTTAATTTATGGTGGCGTCCAGGGAAGCATGCCCCGAGATTTGCTGACAACAAGATTGTGGATAGTCCTGATGATATGTGTCACCCTACCTCTATCGTGCCATGCAGGTATCTGACTTCGTAAACGCGGGAGATTCTGTGTTGCAGCGTTCAGAGAAGCATATTTTGACGGCAACAAGATTGTGAACAGTTCTGGTGTTGACTACGCCTACTTCACGATTTAGAAAAATAATAATGTTTATTCAATAATGAAACAAAAAATTCTTAATATTTACTTTACATTCTTATCTTACTTCGTATTGGGTGCAGCAGTAAGTTTTTTTTTTTATATCGCGATTCTCAACTTAAGACCCACAACCCTTCACAACTCTTGCCATGCCATGCAGGTCTCTGAATTTGTTCATGCGGAAGACCCAGTGAGGGTGCTCACAGACACACACGTGCTTGAGTTCGGTGCGGAGTGCCAAGTGTTCAAGGACCACCGGGCAACCACTGCGGAAATTCAGCACCTTTGCTCAGGTGAGTTGATGGTTCCTGCCGATGGCACCAGTGGATATCGACAGGTCGGCTCTCTTGGCGCGCCCTTTCAGTGCAGTAGCCTCGGCAGGATGTTCGGCTTAGGCACACAAAATAAGCAAAGCATGCCATGGGGGAAGTTGCGTTCGGGATTAAAGAGTCTGCGGACCCCCTTCTGTGATTTTCCCCACGAAGTTGATTTGCTCGAGAATGCGGTCGGTACAATGCCGGGACGATATCTCCTTCACGAACGTTTGCAATACAGTTGTGTTTTTCGAGGGTCAAGTTAGGTAACATCCGGCCTCGTGGTGTCTCCCCTGCACGGATCTGAGCCTGACCCTCTTGCGCGATCAGTACAGTGGGGGGCCGTCGACAGGATGGGTATGTGCCAAGCTATTTCACGCGCACTCTTAGTGGACACCCGCACTAGTGAATGTATGAACAGTTTCAAAATTCCATCGGTGCTCAGCGATGTCGCCCTTTTATGGACTGCCCGTCATCGCAATTTTTATGGACGACCAATACTCTATTCCTCACCCTAAATTATCCAAACTCCCCCGACCAATTGTTTCTCCTAACCTGTTGACATCATTTGGATTTGAAAAACCTTGAGAAAAATTCTGCATGGGGGTGACGCGGTTTCATGTGCGCACCCACCCTTTTGCCGCCAGTGATTATGATCTTGATGACGAGTCTGATAGCTGAAGGCAACAAGATTCAGGGCGAGACGTTTTGTCGGACCCTTTTTCTTCGCCTTTGGTGCCCTCTGATTATCTAACGAGGCATTTGTATGAGGCAATGGCAATCCTGAAGAATACCGTAAATGACATCAGAATATCGATTTCTCAACAAAAGAAAGAGTCGCATCGCCGAAAATGCTGGCGTTGAAGCTGTCTCGTCACGAGCTTTCCGAAAATGTATTGTTTCATTGATACATGCTCCTCCTTCGTGGTGTAGTCGAGCTTTTTATAATGGTCCAGAGGGTGTGTTATCTTGTGTCATGTCCGGTATCACGTGGTGGGTGTATGGCATTACTCTTGCGCGGTACCGGCCAAAACATCCAGAATTACGATATGGATGCAAAGGTTTACAGATGTGCTTTCGTGGAACAACACGCACACGGCAGCACGCGCAGGGTGTCGACGCTTTTTTTATGCTGTGACGACAAACGTAGGATCAAAGCCTCGCTTCATTTATTTTCAGCCGAGGCAGGCAACAACAATTCTGTCCGCTGGTCGTTGGCTTTGTCGTATTTCTGCTGAAATTGGGTTTGCACGTGATGCATCCGGCGTTTCCCCTCTCCTGTGCGACCCTGGTTCGTTGTGGTAGTACGAAAAGATAGGTTGAAAAGAGTAAATCTCTACAGGCGTAGCACACGGCTCACCATCAAAAATGGGGGGACTGTCGCCAGTATTCACGGGCTGAAATGAAAACACAGCACACAACATCCAGCCCCAAGGTAACGAAGTGAGTAACGAAGTGAGTAACGAAGTGAGTAACGAAGTGAGTAACGATGTGAGTAACGAAGTGAGTAACGAAGTGAGTAACGAAGTGAGTAACGAAGTGAGTCGAACCACGCGCTAGATTCAGGCTGATTTGACAGGAGCGATTTTTCTCGTTTAGAGATGATTTGATCTCCCTCCCGCCGCTCCCCGTAGTTGTCAGTCTGCCGCCAGGGATTATAATCTTGATGACGAGTCTGAAAGTCGGAGGCACCAAGAGCGAGTGCGAGACGTTTTGTCGGACCCTTGTTCTACGCCTTCGGCGTCCTCTGATTATCTAACGAGGCATTTGTATGAGGCAGAAGGCAAGCATGGCATTAATGAGTGGTATAGTTTCAAAATGATATTCTTGACATCACCATAGATCACGTGGGCTCAGGACCTTTAAACGATCGCAAAACAGTGACCCTTAGTCTACGGTTGGCCCCGAAATACGAGGTGTTGTGACGAAGGCCCGTGACCCTTTGTATCGGAGGTCTCCTCAGCCGAATTAAACAAACTTATATAGGGTCCAGTCCGTAACCATCGAGCTGGCCCGTCTTCTATCGAAGCCCCCTGAACAAAGTTTCGGATCCGCGACTGTGGATCCAAACACAGACGGGGCGGGGCTGTCTCGTTCGGTTATTTGGCGACCGTCCCTGATCATTTTTAACGAGCACTTGACCAGACCATCTAGACCTGCGTAGCGTCGGAGGGCTCTATTGAATTTGTGGCCTTCTGGCAACGCCTTCTGTATGGGTTTGCAGCACCGTTTGTGTTGTCCATGGCGACGCACACTGCCGATCCCTCCATGAGGCGTCTTCAAACGTTAAAAAAAACTCGATGGTCTCGCAGAGTGGTTATATAATTGCAGCGCTGGCACCGTCCCTTCGAAAACTTTCCCGAAACAGATCACTAAACGTGGGCATCTTCACTTCGTGAAGAACGTGCTTTGAAAATCGGTTCAGGTGGCGGAAATCTTTCACTACTTATGGGATAATCTGCGTTCAGGGCATCGAGATACTCAGTAAAGTACGAGATCTGCAAAAGCATGCTGTTTTCAGAGATAGACGCACTATATTATTAAGTTCTGGTCGACAGCCCTGCCGTACCACTGTGACAATCGCCGTTGCTATTCTAGGTCCCGAAGCAGGCGTTGGCAAGAAGAATACTCTGCCGTATGCTCCTCGGCAACGCCGTGCTTCAGCGACCTGAAAAAGTTCGGGGCAAAATTATGTGGAAAGTAAGGCCTGCTCGGTCACTACCTGACGGTGGTCGTCATCGTTGCAGGATGACATTTTTCCAGCATCTTTGTTATCCTTGGCTCGTAGGAAGGACGCCTTGGGAACGCCGCGATGCAGCTGGCGAGCGCTATCAAAGACGACGACGGTGTAGCGCTGGGCGAATGTGTCGTGCGACCCTTTGTTTCTCATTAGCTTGTCAAGTTCCTGAGCAGTGGTCGAACAAGGAGGATGCGCCGTCCGTGTCCTTCATTTTTAGGGCACTGATCAGGGAGGGGACAAGTTAGGGAGGAAGCACAGCATCGCACTACACGCTCGCCCAGCGCCATACCGTCGTCATGTTGACGAACGAGTATGCCTTTCCGTCTGTATCGTCGAAAAGAAGGCGACGAAAGACCAAGATTCCTCGCGCTCAGCGCATGCTCACCAGAGGGTTCTTTCCCCAGCGCTTGCCGAACGTACGGTGCGATGCTGTTCTTTGCCGGCTTTCTCTGGGCGTTTGCTTGACCATTGGCCTTAACCAGGATCGCTCAGCGCTTTTGCCAGCACTCCACAACCGTCTATTGATGACCCGATGAATCCATCTCTACCCAAGGAAAAGATGAGCATGCGATAGACATTGCACGGGAGTCATTTTGTGAGAAGCGTGCCACTAGGGCATGACGCCGCCGCCCCTCATTCTACACGACTACAAATGCGCTCGGCTTCTCATCGGAAACCGTATGTTTGTACACCCGCCCGTTGTCGTATATCCTCGATGGGCATGGCGTCTCTACCGTCATACCGATTTGAGGGTCCTGCGAAGAGTTGCTCACCGACCGCCTTGAAGTATTTGATACATCGTAACAACGCACGATTCTCTCCACTCCGGGGTTAGGTCTCTGGTTGCTGTGCGAAACACGCTCAACAGTTGTGAGTCTTTCATGCCCCAACGCCAAATTTTTGCCGTGTGCCCTCTTGTTTCTTTGGCGACATCACCCAGCGGGTGCTTGGCGTGAAAGTCATCAATTTCTCAACATCCTACGATGTGTGTTCGTGATGTTTCCCTGGTCCTGTCGCAGACCTTCGGGTGCTTGGCAAAGGAGATTTCAGGCACCTCATTAAGTGGCGGCTGCGCATGGTCAAGTACCTGGAGGAGCTCAAGGCACTGGAACGTGGGAGCGACGAAGAGGTTGATGAGGAGGAGGGGGACGCGGCGGAGGTGCCCATGACGGAAGAAGAGAAGGAGGAGGAGGTTCAGGCGGAGATCAGGGCACTGCAGTGAGTTATTCGCTCGGTCACGTTATTTTTTCTGCGTGGTCGGATGTCGGGCTTGTTGACGGTCGGAGCGCTGCAGTTGTTGCCTCGTTTCTCGGTGGCCAAGAACTTCATGCATGGCGTTAGGGTGGATCATCACGTTCCACGTAAAGCATGCTCAGTTGTCCGTTAATGCGTTTGTTTTGACGCATTAATCGGGGCTAATGGACAGGAATCCTCGATTTTTCGTGGCCTCTCGACATGAAAGTGGTCTTGCTATGCCACCCTTCCCAAGAGGTGGGCACTTTCAGTTTGCGTTCGCTCGACCAATTTCCTCCGACTCCTTCCTTTTTGTTTACGGAGCCGATCCCCCCTCGTTTTTGTCCAGGTTGAAGGCACTGGCCCAGCGGAAACGGGTTCGCAAGAAGGAGCGCGAGGCTGCCGGGCGGCTTCGTTCCCGCGTGGCGATGGGAATGGAGAACACCGCGGTCGACCTCCCTGACGAGGAGGGGGTGTTCTCGCTGGCAAGCATCAAGGTGAGGCATAGTTCCTATACGGGCATAGATTGGTTGTTGCCTACAAGCTTGAGCAAGTTGTTGCATCGAAGCCACGCCAGGGCCTGTTGGTTTGGTATTGACCGATGTGTTTCCTGGAGAAAAAGCGTGAGCGTTTTTGTAGCCGAAGAGGCGCCAATGTGCCCCTCGGGCCTTCACGACTTTCGATCGGTTTTGTTGGTTTCTGCTGAAAAGTGGTGGTATATTTTTGTGCAGTTCCATACCTTGCGAGCTTCCGAGGCTCGCACTCAGTCACATCAAGGATACAACAGTAGCAATGTTCACGGCTCCGATAATGGCGACGTTGAAGCCGTCTCGTCATGAACTTTTGCAGAATTCATTCGCTTTGTTTTTGCATGCTTTGTCGTTGCGTAAACGAGCCTTGGAAATCGGTCTAGGGGGTATGTTATCTTGCGTTCGTATGCGATGCTGTAGGCGCCACTAGGTCTCACACATACCCTACTCCACGTCGAAAATCATTCGCATTTCGGATCGTGACCATCGGACATTGTTCCCTGAGACATGAAAATCAATTAAGGGGACGTGATGTCTTCCACCACCTCGGTAGTTTTTTTTTTTCGATGAGGTATATAAGCGTGCTTTGTGCTGGCGAGAGCCTCATCAGACAGCCGGGCTGCATTAACGCACGAAACAGGGAGGATTCCCTTGATCGAATAAATCCCCGGCGAAGGTGCAACTCATGTACGATATTAAAGGCAAATAGAGGAGCATCAGGGCGAGTCGCGTTTTCGCTCAAGTTCGGTTGGTCGGTGACACGAAGCAAATTCATCCATGGCTTGATGACTCACCTCTCCATTGTTTGCGCAGATATGAAGCTGTAGCATCACTCTGAAGGGATGGATGAATGATGAAGTCTTGATCCCATCAACAGCAAAACCGCTACATCACGAGAAGTCTGAAAAAATGGTGTCGGGCATATTGGCAATTGTGTCACACGGGCCGACTCACTATCGAAGAGAATTTGTCGACACCCGAGCAACACGTGAAATACGTCACCGTTCACCCTTCGGTGTCTCCCACGTCTCCCCAAAAATGGGTGGATTTGTCAACGAGATAGTAGCCCACGTGTTTGACGTCAGTTTATTTCGCGGAAGTGCCGTTGTACACGGGCTAACATGTCGCCGGGATCTTAAATTCAATCTTGAACATGTTCATCTTCGCCGCGGGATGCATCCTGTGCTGTCTGTTTTTGACATCAATATGCTGACCATCGTCATCAAGGAAATCAGCTATGAAGAATCTCAATACATTGATGTCGATGGTATTGGTAGCAAAATCTGCCTCTGAAAGTGAAGATGAGGTCATAAGGTGCTTGATGGGCGACCATGGATACTAAAAAATACCGTACTCCTTGGATCGATTTCCTACATAACGGTGTGCCAACCGTAACGGGGCTACCGTGGGTGGCACAAGATACCCATTGGACCGATTTTCTCTACCGTGGGTGGCACAAGGTTCCACACCCCTTGGACATATTTTCTTCGGCATATCTCCTATATTTCCGTATATGACACGAGATACCACACCCCTTTGCACCGATTTCCAACAGCGCATCCCCGTGTGTTTTCGATTCCACACCAAAATCCCGCAATTACGAAATGATGCCGCTTAGTTTGAGCGTGAAAGTCCTCGCCCGTTGCACGATGAACGTGGTTCAAGTTTACACAGCAGATGATGTGGTCGGAATGCAGCCGTTTTTTGCCTCAACCACTGTGTGGACTTCACCCATTCTTTTTGCATGGGTCGTTTCCCAGGTGGGCAGATGCTTCGATTGCATAAATATGTTGTAAAAAAAACACCGTATTGATTTTGTATATGCACCGAAATTCCCACGGTTGCATTATTTTCCGTTAATCACCGCAGACCGGCGGCGATCTGGAATCGATCCGTGACGTGGACTTGTCGAAGCTGGAAGCCTCTGCCATGGACGTGACCGTCGACAATGAAGAGGAAGAGAGTGGCGCAGGGGATGGTTCCAGCGACGGGGACGATGACAGGTGCAATATGACCGACAGCATTGCGGGATACGTGTTTCCCAGAGCACAACGTACACAGTAGTTAACGTCGACTGTAGCAGGTTCAGAAACACCATCGTCAGAAATGTCTTGCTCCAGACAGGGCAAAAGAGCACAATACCCGATCGCGATTGGTCACATAAAGGTTCATCATTCCTGCGTTGATTATCTGGCGGAGTGATGACCACGTCCTGCTGCACCGCTGCCTATACGGATGCAGCGATGACGGCCACGCCAAGTGTGTTGCGATTTCTGCTCGCATAGGTGCAAGAATTGAGCGCAGCGATGCTGACGACGCCAACACGTACCGTTCCGTGATCTCCATGAATATTGAATCGGTTAATCACGTGATGATTGCAGCGATGCTGATGATGCCAAGCTGGAAGCCCACCTCGCGGAGGGGTACCTCCGCTTTCTTCAAGCGAAGGACGAAAACCGGCGAATGGAGGGAACGAGGCTTGCCAAGCGGAAAAAAAAAGCCAAGGTGAGGAAGAAGCGTACCGCGATTGTCAATGGTCATGGTGATGAATGGCACGGTACTTGATTTGGGTTGTTTCCGTGGCGCTCGTAAATCTGTTTTTGTTTCCCTTTTAGGTGTATTGCGCGTGGGCGTTAATGGGACGAGGCTCGAGAAAAAAAGGGTCAAGTTGAGGATGAAAACAGCAATGAGCGCGCACAAACTCGGGTCAGATATATTCACGGTGTTTTTCAAGCGAACCGAAAAAGCTCTGAAGAGACACAAGAAAACTACGTAGGATGGTTGCACGATTTGTACGGCTTTTTGAACAGCCTAGACTCGCGCAATTGCCACGCTAAATGTATCTTGTCCCTTGAAAAAGGTACACGGGACAATCGAACGGGACGGGCCAGTTTCGCGGAACAACCCACCAAGCAAGCACACTCCCTTCCCCTAGTCCTCACGGGCGACGATGGAGGAAGTTTTTTTCGTTTGCGACATTAACCGGCGTCTTCGCCAAGATCCGACTTTCGGAAGCCTTGCCAGAACACCAACACGCAAGGAGACTTGCGGCGAAGAGCCGCACATTTGCACAAAGGGATGATCAACTCGATACACCTTGCTTCTGCACATGGCCAAAGTTTTTAGGGCTCAGCCTGCTTCTGCTGCCATTTGTGTTTTGGGAAAATATGCCGCCGGTTGAGTGGCGTGAGCCGCTCCAGCCCTCAGCAAACACCGTAGGACGGGAGAGATCTATAAGGAACAGGTTCACCTTTGAAGGTACGCCTACCATGAAGTACTACAAGTTTGCCCTTCGGCAAATTCAAGCCAGTCGCCGTAGACATTAGCGCCCAAAACAACATGGAAAGATGGCGGTAGAATGTTCCGTGCGAGACGCACTGGCAAGTTAATGCACGGTGGTCATGGTACACACACAGCACAACACCGGTGTACTCGGGCGTGTTGCGTGGTGGTCAACGTCCTCTGCGATGCCTTCGCGACTTCTTTGGTGGTCATACCAAATTATTGACGGTTCAACGAGACTGTTGTTGTTGTTGTTGTTGTTTTTGTTGTGACGACTGTAGGCGGCCAAAGCGGCAGAAGAAGAGATGGAAGACATGGCCCTCTACGACGGCGACCAGCAGCGTTACCTGCAGCTCCTGGCAAACGGGGGAGAAGAAGAAGTCGGCATCGATGCCAGCGATGTTGACAGCAGTGACGTCGCCAGCAGCGATGACATCAGCGACGACGACAGCGATGACGATGCGAGAGATAAACTGAGCTCTAGCGTGTCGCGGTCCGTTGGGCGAGGCAAGCGTGGTAGGGACGCGATTGGAGCGTCTGCGGTGGTGTCGGATCCGAACCCTCTCATGGCGGAGATTGGGTCGAAGTCGGAGCGCAGGCAGGCTGCCGCTCAGCGGTGGTTTAGCGACCCCCTGTTTGCCGGAATGGACGAGACCCTCAAGGGTGGTGTGGAAGAGGAGCAAGAGGCCGATGATGAGCTTGCCGGCGTTGTGCCACCTTCGAAGAGAAAACGAGCCAGTGAGGGACACGACAGTGCCAAGCCAAGAGGGGCAGCAGGCGAAGAGCTTGGTGCTGCGGAGGCCCTGATTGCGGCAATGCCGAAGACGGAGAAAGAGAAGCGCAAGGAGAAGCGGAAGAAGGCAAGACGTTGCTACGATTTCGTCGTGTATTCGTTTCGGGCTGGCAACGTGAAGGGGCATGGTGAAAGAGAAGATAGGATGGGTATCCTATGAGGTTGCAAGCGGGACGTGCTGGGGGCATATAGATGCCTGTGCGACTTTTTGAAAATGTTGTTCTTTTCTTTTGCAGGGGAAGCTTGAGCCTCTACCAACCCCTTGCGAAACACCTCGAGCGTTGATGATGGAGGGCAGAATGTGTGCCATTGAGGAACTTGCACCGCTGCATGCGCGGCAGACGAAAGCGAAGAAGAGCACCGGAAATTATCACCGTCACCGAACGCAGCGTTCATGTCGGTTTTTGTATTTCACGCTCTCCTTCATCTCCGTTTCCCGTGTTCGAGCCAGTCTTCTCGATTGCTTTTATGCCACGGTCTAGAGCGTCGGCGCCATCTCCTTAAACAAATTGTTGGTGTCTTTTTCAGGCGGCCGAGCGCAAGGAGCGAAAGGAGAGCAAGAACAACAAACGGATGGGCGAGGACGGCATCGCGGACGACGATCTACAAGTCGTATCCGGAGAGCGCGACCTCGAGAACCTGGACCCCAAAGAACGGGTTAAGCTCGAAAAGAAGCGAGGCCTTATTCGAGCCGGAATGGGTGCGGCTGCGGATGATGCGGAAGACGCCGGGTTCGAGGTCGCGAAGGCAAGCGGCGCGGCCATGGCGATGCTGGGTAAGCGGTACAAGCCCAAGTTTGCGGTGGATGGGCTTGATGTGGAGGACGACAGGGAGTACGGCTCCGACCAGGTTGGTGGGAAACGGAGGGAGGCGTGTTTGTTGGTTTTTCGTTGCCCGAACTTGCCCGTTCACTGACGAATGCGCCTCTCCGACGCGCGGTCTACGATTTAGAGCTACTCGGTGGTCGTCGGTGCTCGTACGCCGCGTCGCTTTTCCATTATTTTGAGTGTTTGTTTGGCTCACTTTTTTTCACCGTCAAAGGTTTTGGATAAATACGGTCGCATTAGGTCGGTGCCAATGATTTCACAACAAGATGACGAGTATGATAGCGGGGGAGCAATGCGGACTTGGGCGAGGCGTTTTGTCAAGCCCTTGTCTGCGCGTCTCCGCGCCCTTTGATTAACATACGAGGCATTTGTATGAGGCATCCGGTGCAACAAAATTTTGGTATGTCAGAAAGTACATTGTGTGACACGAGGTGTAGAATGCTCCTGGCTGACGCCATAGCTAGAGTCCTGATCAAAGCGAAAGACATACATGCAGGCCTGTTCAATTTGTACCCAAAATCAGAAACAAACGAAATGTAGTAGATGGGCGTTGGTTTACGCCTACCATTGTGCGATTTTGTGGCATGCATTTGGCGCTGCTGTTATACTCTTTTTATCCGCGCTGTATGCGGCCGAGCTTGATGTCCTATTCCAAAGTGGTCTTGATCTCGCTGTCGAATGTAGCATGTGCGACAAACACGAGGTCATGGATGCCATTGTGACGGCAATAGTGCAAGCACCGCATGGTGGAAGGTTACCGGTAGACTAGGTCCAGAGTAGATCGGACTTACCTACGTATACATCTCGGGTAGGACTGTTGCAGAACCACCAGTACGGGTTTTTATTTCAGGCTCCACTGGGAAGGCGTGTCTACTGAACGTACATACAATACGCTGCCGAAACCTGCGTGAAGTTCACTCGTGAAGCTGACGGGTTCCCTGGCTCAACCACCAAGAAGATTTATCAACCCATTTGGCTTCCGCGATTTCTCACAGTCTGGGTGGAGGTAACGTGGGCGAACATGTGATATTCACCCCGCTTCATTCGCGCGGAATACAAAATTTTGCGTGAGCCTGAGATTTTGACGTGGCTTGGTCGGCGGCGAGTTGACTTGTGTTTGGTATCGAGATATTTGATGTTGGGATTCAGCGATCTTAAAACAGGATGCCATGCACCGCCGCATACAGTGCGAGCACCCGGCTTATGGCACTATGCCACGACACCTTCGACGTTCCCTTTCCCTTCAGCCTAGCCATTGATAAACCGTTAACGGTTTTGTTTGGCTTCATTGAGGAGGTTTTTTCTACTACTGTAGGCCGATCGTTTGGCACCAACGAGCCGTTCGACGGGAAGCACCGTGATTTACATACAGCTCAGCCCGCACGATGATAAGGAAAGGAGCATCATATGGTACATGACTTATAAACCTTGCTGGCATCACTTGGGTGTTTGGCACCCTTTTGACCGCGCGGCACCGGCAAAGACGATTCTCTGAAGAGAAGCAACGTCATGCATGCCTTCCCAACCGCTGTTGCGTCCTGTGGTCATTTCTTTTGGCGCCCACAGGAACCGTATGACGATGAGGATCGTGCACGGCAGCTTGCCCTCGGCACGATGATGCTCCGAAAGCACCGTGCGAAAGAAATGGTTGACGCGGCGTACAACCGTTTCAGCTGGAACGACGATGCTGACCTTCCTGATTGGTTCGTCGACGATGAGAAACGGCATTACCGACCACAGGTAAGGCGCTCACTCATTTTTTGAAGAATCACAGCTTTCCTACCGTTTCTATGCCCTCAAACGCCCGTCCCACTGCTGTACCTGCTCTTTCTTGCCGTTCCTGTTTTTGGGTTCTCGGGGTGTTGGTTTGTAAGCTTGCCTGATTGTACGTAGCCTTTAATAGCAGCACGGGGGAATGTTGCAGTTTTTGGATGTGAACTCGGCTTTTGGTGATGAATAGTTCCACGAAGAGGACAGCTTTGCCAATTTGCACTATCTTACCCACGCATGCTACCTGCCGTTCCGTGCATTTTGTGTTGTGCTTGGTTTTCGTCCAAGGTGCCGCTGCCACCTGCACTCGTTGAGCAAATGAAGAACAAGTTCATGTCTCTGGCCACGAAGCCGATCAAGAAGGTGGCGGAAGCGAGAGCGAGGAAGCGCAAGAGGGCCGCCCAGCGGCTCGTCAACGCCAAGAAGAAGGCTACCGCCTTGGCCGCAAACCCAGGTGAGGAGGGCTGCTTATTGTGCAACTATCGCTTTTGTGGTGTCGTAGTTTGGGGGATGTCCTGTGTGGTATACTGCACCTCTCTAGCCTTTCTACCGTCTCGCGCTCTTGTTTGATTTCGAACCCGCGCTGTATCGTGAAACGCGCTCGCCAACACGAGACATGGTGGGGCGCCACGGAAGGAATTGTTCTGAGCTCAGGTGTCCGGTCCAAGTAACATCACCCCTGTGGTTTTGGGAGGGGAAGGAGGGTCCGGACTGCAGACGAGCACGCAGACCCAACCCTGACTTTGCTTGTTCCACACTTGTAGTATCTTACTCGAAGACCAACTGGGTACAGTAGATTCATGTGTTGTCATGTGCCATTTGTAGACGGCACATGTCTCTCCCTTGTCCATCATCTCGTTCTCTCCCTTGATATGGGACCCTTGCCGTATCGTGTGCGCCCAACACACCAGACATGTCGGAGCGCGAAAAGCTGAAGGCCGTTCAGCAGGCGATGAAAAAGGGCGCCAAACAGGACATCCCTTCCAAGGTCTATGTCGTGGCGGGCAAGGGGCCCTCCGGCACCAAGAAGAAGGGGGCCAAGATCAAGATGGTAGACGCGAGGATGAAGAGCGACACGAGGGGGGCGAAACGCGCGATAGTGAAGCAGGCCATTGGAAAACCGCCCAAGAAGAAGAGGGGAAAGGGGCGACAGGGCAGGCACTGATTATATTTCGATGTTCCGTGATACTGGCGGCGTTCCAAGTTGATGATTGGCGTCTGCTTCTGCGACATTTTTTTTTTATGTACATGACGTCTGAAACTTGGAAACTGATGGTGCCGAGATATATGCGTATTACCCGCCTAGGTGGCATTGCATGTTTGGTCGACGCGCGTTGGCTTGCGGGGGGGGGGGGGGGGGGTACTTCTTTTTAGACGTCGAACATAACGTCAGAAACCACGTTCCGGAGAATACGCGTCAAGTTTTGTGCACCAATGTAGTTCCTTTTAAGTTTTAATTGCCGATGTCACAACTGGTTGTTTTGTTGAAAGTTTTTTCGGTTGTGTTGTGGTAATGAGAAATTTAATCCGTGTGTTTGTGATTCGAATGCCACATCAGTCTTGCACGCGTGCAAGATCCAGGGCACGTCTACGAAGGTTACCACTTTCGATATTCGTGAGTCCTGTCCCGGGACACCTTATGTTGTCAATGAGGGAATCTGTTAGAAATGTCTTTGCGTGAAAATATCCGCATCAGCATGAAGACTCGGGTTGCTGTTGATCACAATTAGTAATGGAGCCAGACTCGGGGTATTGAATCATTGGATCTGGTCGGTTAGGAATTTTGCAAATTGGAAATTCGAAGCCCCGCCTTACAAAAGGTTCATTTTAATCTTCATTTTCTCATCCATGTCTGAGCGTCGGGCCCGGCACTTTCTCTCTGTACAACTATGGACGCACAAGCCAGGGAGGGTCACCCAGGGAAGGAAGGCTGTGTGGGAGTTTGTGCCCATGTTGGGTGTATCTCGACATGTATTCGGCAGCCTGTTTCCCTGGACCGATATCCAGCGCACACAGGAAATATCGCTCTACACATCGTCTGGCTTCGTGCCAATAATGTCAGTTCTTGTGGCACCTGACTGCACCGAGGTTGGACAAACTTCAAAAGGTCGCGCACACTTATCCTCCCACGAAAGTAGACCAAGTAAGGATTTTTCACTGTCGACTGTCTCCAGACGAACGTCAAGATATTCGTTAGATGATGCACATGTAACTGCAGTCGCTGCTGTCCGCTTGTACTGTCGTGGGTTGGGGAAAATGGCGCTGCATTGCACACCACAGCCGTAGCTACACGCCCGTACCCAAGTGCATCACATATTCGTACAATATACTCCACCTACTGGTAGTACTACCCCCTCGATGCCAGACCTACGCAATGCGCACAAATTGAGCGAAAATGTTCTTTTGACCCCCGCCTCACGACCACGAGCCGACGTGTTGTATGGTCAGATAGCAGCTGCACGCTCCGAGCTTGTGTACACAGTTGTACCATGCGCCATGGTGTTGTTGTTATTTTTGCAGACAGCAGTACGCTGTAGTCGACAAACATTCATTTTGATTAAATGCGGGACAAGGGGGTTGATGCTGCTGCTGTAGACTAGTCGAATTGTAGTGTGTGGGCGTGTAGTTCAGTTGTAGAAAGCACGTAAATGTGCTGCAGGGATTGCAGGTGTACCTCCTCGGGCTTGTATACCCTTTTTTTCTTGCTAACAGTGTGTGTTCGTTAGATCTTCTGATGGCTCTATCTAGCATTTTTGTGACCACGGACCGAGTCTTTGCTACATTTTGGGATTAGCAAGTGACACGAGTTTAGTGTGAAGAAAACAACAAAAACAACAACAACAATGGTCACGGGTCCGTTGAGGACATGGAATATAGGCTGTGGTCACCAGATCACTTCAATACACCGTTTCCAGGATAGAGCGGCCCGTGCGCGCACACGGATGATGTGTGTGGTGTTTTCGTCCCATCGATTTCTGGGGGCCATTCCATAACAACCGGATTGTTGGGATGTGTTCGAATCATGCACCAGCTAAGGTTACAAGGGTAAAAACTGGTATCTTTGACTTCACGCACGTGTCTTGGCGAGGATCCTGAGTCCTGCCGAATGTACGCTACTTTGTTGAGGGAGGTTGACAGTCCCGTCATTTTTATGAAACCGTCAAACTTTCCGGGGTGTAGTCTGGTTTTTCGATATTTATTTCTTCGACGGCAAGAGCTCTTTTCTCGATTCCGTCGACACGACGTCGTGCTGTCGGGAACCTTGTCACGTTGTCCTTCCATTCCGCCTTCGGAGACGCGCTCTTCTGTACGACCCGCCAATCGAAGGCGGCGTAGACAGCGGTATTGTTCGTGACGCCTGCCGTCCATGACCAAACGTCGTGGCCAAGTTGCAAGAACAGCAGCAAGACGGCCGGGTTGGCGTTGACCGGCACCCCAGGACGATTGATTTACGGACTGAGGACATCGCAATCGGTCGTCGCCCATCCCTCTTCGTCGTGGCGTCGGCCACACATCGTCACGCATGGGATACGTCTTGAGCGAGAAGGACAAGGAGAACCCGGACAACGAGGTCCTCCAGGGTAGTCCCGACTTCAAGGCGAGCCGTTGATTGCATCAAGAGATGATTTACATGTGCAGGTTCATTCACTACGTACCGTGGTTCGCCCCAGGTCGGGCGTCACAACCATGTATTAAGACTACTAGGTATGGGGGGGTAATGAGCCGCGTGGTGCGACTCACTACCTTGCAGTAGTCTCATCTGCGATGCGCTGATGGTGCACCAATCCCGACACACACTAGCGAATTGTTTGTGGTTCAGCTAGGCGTGCACCACAGAGGGATAGCAGGCGCGCCATGGGAGCGACGACGGTTGTACGTAGGTGCGGTCACCTGTTCAAAATCTTGCACTGTAGACTACATACATACATGCGTTTGGTTCTCTATTTTATCCGCTTTGATGAACATGCACGAAGAAACAAAATGTGAAGTTTTCCCGCTGTGCGGACTCAAACACGCACGCATGCGGCATACACCTGGCGGCGAGCGTGTCACACATCACACCGTCGAGGAGCACGATGGGCAGCGTAGACATGGGATTGTGACAAGACAGATGGCAAATATTGCATCAGGCTCATAACTTGCCCGCCACATTCGTCTCAAACCTTCCGAGTTTCCCGCCAAGTGAGGGTGTGTCTTATCGGCAGAATCTAAGTTAAAAATCAGAATCGAGTTTCATCAGTTTAAGACTAGGAAAACGGATCTTGTTGTTCTTCAAGTTGATCTCGAAAAAATGGCCGGAGGATTAATTTGGCGTCGACTTTCGCCAAACGCAACCAACTTCGGGTGGACGTTGGGCTGTTGGGAGCGTGCTGCGGCGGTTGACGTTTTTCATCTCGCACGCTACGCGCCCAAGTGCGCGCGGATTACACACGCTACACCACGCACGCCCACCAAGCAAGCAGAAAGATGATGTCATAGAAGGCGAACGGCGACGGCAGGTTAAACTTGTTGCCGATTTGCCAAGGGCGTGCGCCGAGCAATGGAGTCGGGATTCATGTGCCACCCGTGCCATCATACGCTTCTTCATTTTCCCTCGCTGCATCAAGCGGCTGCTCGCACGGCGGGGAGGAGAGCGAGCCATGATTGTGCGAGTGCTGTGCAAAAGGACAAACCGTCGCCCGCAGATCGCCCACGCCGCTTGTCGGGACTGTAACAGTAGTGGGCTGTTCGGCGTCCGTTCGGGCGTATTCTCGATTGGACCGCCTACGCTGGATTTAAAGAGTATCTAGAAAAAGAATAGGGAGTGCACGCAGACCCTATCCTTAACCCCAACCCTAACCCCGAAGCACGGATTGTATACTTTATCTCATATGTTTGCTTAATCAATATTGCTGCGTAGACTACTACTGTCTAGATTTGAACCTCAGTTTTGCTGATTTTTCGATAAGACGCGTAGGTCGAATTTGGCTGGCTCTTCCAATAAACTGAAACTTGATTCTGATTTTTTGTTTCGATTCTGCCGATACGACACACCCCGATGGGTGATGGCAAGCCGTCCATCATGAAACAAAAGAAACAAAGCCCTTGATGGTCATTGCGTCATGACTCTAATGCAAGACACCCTGCAACAGCATGCAGGGCACACGGCTTTTTCAAAGACAGTCATTAGCGCGGCGCAAGCACGCAATCTGAACCGACCCTGCGGGGAACCATAATGATAACGCACAGCAGGACAGTAGACCCTTACGCCCTTGACGGTTTCTCTCGATGATTGTAGGTGTGACCTGGACTTCGGGAAGGTGTGTCATTTGTGTGTTCAGTTGTGATAATCGCTTTTTGCTCTTTTTGGAGCAGTCGGTTAAACCCGCTCAAAATCAATATTCACCCGCTAGGTGACACATGGCGCATGCCTACAGCAGTATTCCCACGGTGCACAGGTCCAAAAGGCCCGGCCCCTCCTGGTTTTCATAGCTGGTCTCATATCAGCGTCTCAGCGGTGATGCGCTTCAAGTTGGTGCTCTTGCGTCTCTGTCGGTGTTTCTTGTCCTGGTTTGAGTCGCGCGCGCGCGATCTCCGATTTTGTGCGCGCCTTTTCGCGTAGAAACCCAGGGGTTGGGGAGCAAGATCTCCTACGAATATAGGCTACATAGTCTATGCCTATGAAGCACGGCCATCTATTCCCGAAGCACGACCAAACCGGTGTGAAGAAGGACGCGCTAGTTTTCTTCTTCCTCAGAAGCGAACAAATCGTCAATCGGTGCCCTATAGATCTCGTTCTGGTTCCAAAGGTAGGCTTTATAATCGGCTTCCCGGAAACCAAGTTTTGGGCCCCTGTATCGCGCGGCGCAACTTTGGCCGATGTATGGAGCCTTTTTTTCCCTCCTGGGGACGAAGAAGGGAAAAAATGTCGCTCGCTTTGCTCGCTCCGCGGTTCATTATATCTGTAGTCTGCAAACCTGGTTGAGGGTAGCGAGTATGCCGTGGGGATGGGTAGTACTGATTTAGGTGGATGTCGGCGTGGGTCATTGCCGTGGCCGACTAATTAGACTAATGTCTCTCACGCGAAGGCTGCCAGGAGCCCTGATGTCTAACCACCGTACTCTGATCAGCACGGCATGGCCCAAGAGACGACACGGCTCTAACAGGCGTGCGCCTACCGTTCTCTCGCTCTCTCTCTCCCTCTCCCTCGACAACGCGCGTATGGTATGGTACATATATTTACGCATATCGTGCTTTCCCAGCACATTTTCCAGGACGCTCGCCCATACTGGGCGTGGACGTTTCGCCACAGCAGACTGATACACACATGGTACACGGATGGAACTTTCTGAGCTCACAATAAATGCGTTCCACGGAAGCAGTACCCACCGGTTAATGGCGCATGAAAAAAAGGTTGCATCAGTCCTACGGTAAGGGTTTAGAGAAGCCTCCACGGGACGGGGTTCGAAGGGGCGTGCGGAACGCCGGATTGGTTTCAAATATTCCAGACGCCTGTTGTAAAAAAAGGGAAAAACGCAATATATTTCATTTACTACAGCAGTACATAATGGATTGGCCTTCATGGAACCCAAGATGTGAATGCAGGTTCGATTCCCAGGCACGACACTTAAGAGGTACCATGTTGAGACTTTTGCAGCAGCGCATGGCGACGGGTCCGCCCCGGAGTTCACTGCTGCTGTCGTAGCTGGGAGGCCAGGAGCCCTAGATTGACTGGGTAGTCTACAATGAACTAGCCATTTATCGAACAATACCGGCCTGCACGAGAGAAGTGTCTTTGGAGATACCGACATTTGTCGAGGCGACTCAAGGTGCAACGCCTTGTCGAAGCGATGCCGCCTTCACTGAAGGCGATGGAGTAAGAGCCCGTAGATGCATGGTGAATACCCACACTCTTCCCTACATGCGTTGCAGGTGCCTCGGCACTCTGTAGAGACCTTTTACCCCCCGGAAGGTTGAGCTTCGAAGCAAAAGATGCACGGCACAGCGGAACAATTAGTCGGGTGTGAGCCGCTCGTGCCCTGTCCCTCGCAACAGACCCCAAGGAGAAAACAATGGCGATGCGTTCACGGGAAGGATAACAATATTATACTTTACCGCGACAATATGTATGGTGATATTGCAACCCCCCAACCCCCTCGCACCAACCAGTCCCGTCCTGTTTGCACGCCGCAAAGCGCTTGGCAAGACACGTCTCCCACGTAGCTCATATTTGTCGCTACCGAACTGGACGAACGCGCTTTTTTCACACGGGTGCCCGCGTCAATCAACCTCAGGTCCAGAATGGGAACCGAAAATGCACGGATATCCTCTTCCTCCTCATGCTGTTCGCGGCCTGGGCGGCGATGACCATGCTTGGGTTGATCGTCACGGGGCTAATCCCGAACGACGGGTTGGAGCCGGGGAATCCCAAACGCCTTCTCAACGGCATCGACTACGAAGGTCGCATCTGCGGGGTGGGCACCACCGTGCAGGTCAAGCTGCGTGCCTTTCGTTCTCTTCCCTCGGGGATTCCGAACAGATGAAAATTGAAGCAATTCGAAATAATGCCATAACCGAAGTTGGAGGCTCGACGAGTTCCGCCAAGAGCACTTTGGCCGTATCCGCCCTGCCCGGCGTACATAACGAAACTTGATGGATGAGTACAGGCACGACGCACTCAAGAACCTCTACTGGTTTCGGCCGAGGCTGGGGTTCTTGCTTAGTGCCTACAGGGTGATGCTACGAATGGCTGTTGTATGGGTTGTGGTGTGGGGTTCTTGACCTCAAACGGTGCTCAAATTCTCAAGTGCCAAAGTTTTAACTGGTTACAAGTTCCTAAGCGTGGGTGCTATCTGTAGTGTGCGGAGGCATACTATTCCGTATGCACATACTCCCTGCACTATACAACGTTGTATAGCTGAGCTACCACAAGGGTTGAATCCCAAATGGGGCGTGTGGGGGCGAGCGTCGTTCAGAAACCGGAGTACCATCGGCTGACTCTTCAGCACATCGAACTCCCATCGGCTGACCGTAGAAACCGTGCTCTCTTCATCGCCGACGAACTCTGGCGCGCAGGAGCGAGAGAATATCTACTTCCTGCCGTCCGGAAACGGCGTGTGCGTTGAAGAATGCCCGGCCACAACCAACTACACCCAATTCATTTGCTATGACGAGGTCTACCCAGAGATCTTCGACAACGAAACCGGCGAGGTACAGACGACATGTGCCCCACTAACCCTTCCTGTGTAACGGGGATCGTGATTGAAATCAAGTGAAGCCTGGGTTTATCCTTGCGTTTGGGGGTTGAGAAAGTCAATCGCGGTTGCGATTACTCGCACGATTACGGAGTAGCACACTCGTTCGCTGTGAAGTATCCGGAGCCATGAGAGTTGACCAATATAGAGGGGTGCGACATGTCGCGCGACTACGCCACGGGAATTGCGACGGGACTAGGGGCCACGTCACATGTGTGCGCGTGCACGAGTCCTTAGGTGTGCAGACAAAAGCACCCACGCGCAAAACAAATCGTTGTCGGAGGGTCGTTCGGGGGTAGGTGTTGTTCTCGTAGTCGATTTGCACGAACCCTGTTTTTTTACCTAACCGGTCCATGTATTTCACAGATGATATGGGTCGTCTGGGATTGATGTGCAACGAATCCAAGGATCTCTAGACATGATAACCAACCTGTGTGTTTATAATGAACTCATCACGTTGTAGATATGATAATCAACCTGCATTTAACAAACCCGTAGTTTTGTAGGTATGATAACCAACCTGTATTTCTACGGTTTTCGTTGTCTCGATCGCCGCAGGTTGACATCCAGGAAGCCTGGACTCGAGTTTCGGCCGGGGATTGTCTCTACCACATGGCCACCACCAACATATTGAGCTACTGCGTCTTTGACTCTGTGATCGACCTGGCGGATGAGGCAGCCACGCTAGCTGTCGAGGCGGAGATGGCCAACGCTCTCAACGGAACCAACGCCAACTACACGGTCGTCTCGTCTGACGTGTCGGAGTCCACGTGGTTCGAGGGTGGGTCGAGTGGTTCAGATCCCTGTTGAAAACTGTTGCTGTTGTGCTCGACAGGCTCCCTACCGGGGCAACTCTCTAGTTTGTCCTTGTCGACGTGGTTCCGTGTCGCGGTTGAAGCCGGTTCTGCGCTGAACATGGACATTCGAATCGTTGTCGCACGCTTTACTGCTGTCCATTCGCTTCACACTCCATGCGCTAGTCTACACCTGTCGATGTACATGTGAAGTATCAGCTATGGTACCAGCAGGAGGCATTCTCCACCTTTCTTTCCCCGTCAAAAAAAACCGGCACGGCGCTGTCTCTCTGCCACCCTTTCACTCCTCCCTCTCTCTATCTGATACCCCATGGCCTCCTTCTGTCTCTTCCTCCCCATGCAGACGTATTCGCCGACATGCTGACCGCTCGAGGCCTGATCGGCGGTTTCGGTCTGGGAGTCTCAGCCCTTGTCGGCACGGCGTACTTGTTATTCCTCCGCATCCCCGGGGTGCTGTTCCTCCTCATCTGGGGCCTCCTGTTCGGCGTGTGGGCGATCCTTGCCGGGGGCGGAGTGATGCTACTTCAGACGTCGGAGACCTGGGGGGCGGAGGAAGAGCCTCGGATTCACAGCGACGGAGAAGTTAGCGCCGCCAAGTATCTCTCCTACATCATGTTCGGTGGGTTCCTTGTCCTTAACCCTTGCCCTAAGTCTTTGGTTCGTGTTTTGTGGTTGAGTTTTGTTTAGTGGCCGCTTGTGCTCCCAAGAGATTTTTCGATTTTTTCACTAATCTTGTTAGTTTTCTTGTAAAGCAGCAGGACTATTGTTCTATCTCCATCCACGAACGAGAATCCGACAGACGTTAGCGATTAAGCTTTGAACACGTTACCGCGGACGAGAAAGTTTGTTTCGCGCAACGCTGCGTCCCTGATCGATCAATGGGAAACCTGCAGAGAAAACATGGGCCCATCGTGGATGTGGTCCAAGTTCCTATTCCTGGCGAAAATCGATCCCTCGGTTTCTTAACTATAACATCATTCGAGCATCTTACGCAGGCGCGCATTCTGTACATGTGCAGCATGCCGCACAAATCCCGCGTCGTCGCCACTGAAGCAGCGCTCGCTGTAGACTAGATGTGTTTCATTTGCCGGCAACCGGGGGGGTGTGCGATTCCTCTCTCGTTGCGCTATCAATGGACCGACGGCCGTTCGGTTTTGTGGCCTGCTTCGGAGCAGGGATGTGCGTTGTGTGGGCCCTCCTGATGCTGTGGTTCCGAAAGCGGATTAAGATGGCCATCGCCATCACCAAGGAGGCCAGCAGAGCGGTGAACGATATGAAGGTATTGATGGTCGCTTTCATTCGCACTGTTGCTGCTGCTGCTGCTGCTGCTGTTGTTGTTGTTGTTGTTGGTGGTGGTGGTGGTGTTGGTGGTGTTGTTGTTGTTGTTGTTGTTGTTGTTGTTGTTGTTGTTGTTGTTGTTGTTGTTGTTGTTGTTGTTGTTGTTGGTGGTGGTGGTGATGGTGGTGGTGGTGGTGGTGGTGGTGTCGCCGTCGTCTGTGTTGTTGTCGTCCTTGTCTGTGTGGTTCTTTTTGTTCTTGGTTTGGTGGTTGATTTATGGTGATGTTGATGTTGGCGGGTTTAGACAGAAAGACTTCTCCACGTTGCCTCATGCAGTGTTTGGCTTCAACGTTTATCGCGAGAAGGGTTCAGTAGCCCATTCCCTCTCGTGTGGGTAAAAACACCTGTGACTATTAAATAATTGGATCGCGTCACAACTGCCACAAAGGCCGCGAGAACCTTGAAGGCTCTACACTTCGACGCTACAGGGCCAGAATCGGTGAAAACCTCGATAATTTCCGGCTGTTCTGACGGTGATTATACCCCAATACTCTTCATATTTTTCTACCGTATGCATTGCGACAACCGAAAAGGTGTGGGTCATCACACACGCCTCAGACCGTACTGCATAGCCCGATAGCCTCATGCCCAATTCATTCGCCGACAATCCCGAAAAGAAGGGGAAAAGGGTCATATTTGCAACGATCTCTTTCGAGATTTTTCGTGGTCACATGTTGGTCGGTTTCTGCACCCTCCTGGCCGTGGTGCAATCCCTGAAGAAGGGTTTGAAGGTTTGCATTTTGATTCATCTCTTTGGACAGTAGCGCATGCTATCGCCTTGCTCTCTGTGGTAGACTGAGAAAGTGGGGGCAGGATTTAGTCCCTTTAAGAGGGAATACAAAGGTCCTGGCCCCTTCCTTTATCCTTTGGTTGGGAGTTGCATCTCCCGCACTTCCTATCGGAACTAGCCCACACTACCGTTGATACTTCCTACACTCAAATCTCATTACATGTCTGCATCCCCGTGGTCGTGGAGCAATCGAGAGTTTCGGAAGTAGATCGAAAGGTTGTGCGATCGCTTGCACAATTTCCGGCAGTTCAGACTCTACTTTTGAGAAGGGAATTCACGTAGCGAACAGTATTTATTTCCGTTAACGGCTGGTTCGTGGTGCGTTCGTTTGTTTTTTTGTCGTCAGCTGTTGATCCTGTTCCCGGTGGTGCAATCGGCGGCTCTGCTGATATTCCTCCTGCCGTGGGTAACGTTCGTCCTCTACCTGGCTTCCAGCGGAGAGGTGAGCAAACAGGGGAGAAGAAGTAACGGCGGATTCGTGGTGACGCAAATCCTACCAGCGCATTGGTCGTGTACACCGGATGCTCGCCGCCATTTCGGGATTCTGACCCACGTGAAAACACGTCGGTAAATTGAAGAGTGTGAAAAGACAGCAATCATACCTGTTCACGGCGAAGAAATTGAAACCGTCAAAATGGAAATCACAACACCGTCAGCAAGGAACAGTCAGTCAGGAACCGATACTACGTCGTTATCACAAAAGTAAGCACAACCATAGAGGGAAACGCAATCGTCACGATAGGGAGCACACCCATCACGAAAAGAAAGACAGCACGCGCTCAGAAAAGGTAACAAAGCCGTCGCAAAGAGAAAAACACCCGTCATATTGAAAAAAGGTAACGAAGCCGTCAGAAAACAAAATATGACCGTCAGACCACGACACGAAACCGCCAGAAAAGGAAACGTGTCCGTCGCAAAATGCACGCAACCGTCGGGAAGTAGACGTAACCGTCAGTGGCGGAAGCGTAATCGTCAGAAAGAAAACTTGACCGTCAGAGGTGGAAGTACAACAGTCAGATACGGAAGCGTAACCTTCAGAAACGGAAACAAAACCGTCAGAAATGGAAGCGTAACCGTCAGACCCGGACACTAAACTGTCAGAGGTGGAAGCGGAACCATCACAGACGGTAGCGTAACCGTCAAGACGAGGCCTTATTTCAAAGTGTACTTGGCAAAAGGCAACGTACACATACATACATACATGCATACAACATTAATACATACATGCGTACGCTGCCACAAAATCAGTACCAGTTCCCCATTTTGTCACAACTTCTGCCGGAAGTTATCCCCTCAGCCATGAGCAAAGGTGGCACGACCACGAGCGCTCGAGCTCTTTGGGCATTCCTTCTGGAAAGCCGTTGCGAATGCTTAGCAAATCGCGGTCTGATACTATACTTACGCCGTCGGAATGGGCGTGTACCGAGAACGTGCTTCCATGCCCCGAAGTGTAATGATGATGTACAAGTAGGCCGCATTGGCAAGGTTTTTTCTTATCCGAAACGGCTCCTTTCCTGCAAACCAGCCTCAGGACGTTCGTCAAGCTACCCTCTCGCGATCGAGGGCCATACGCTAGCGCCTGAGCAAGTTTGCGCCGTCTCCTAGCTTCTAGGCGAGCCAGCGGCCGCAGCTCTCTGCCTTTGCCTGTTTGAATGTTGCAAATGACGGAGGTTCTCCTGGGTAGACGTCGACACGGGTGGGTGCTGTTGTTCTGGTGGTCGTTGCTGTGGTTGTTTTGTTGCTGCGACGTAGCGACAACGACCATTTACAAATTATCCACATCATCAACAAGCATCGACAACGAAGACGACCAAGTCCGCAACAACAAACGACAGCAGCAACGACGGTCGCGACGACGACAACTGCGACCCCACCTAAACGGTTGTCATTCTTGCCACACTCCCCAGGTATCCACGACAACAGCCAACTAAATAGACGTATGTCATGATGTCCTCCACTCTCTCTCCAGATAACGACGGAACCGTGGGAAACAGGGGCGGGGACCACAATTACCGTCAAGGAATTCACGTACACCGACAACACACGCTACACCGCGCTCTACTTCCTCTTCGCCTACTTCTGGACCAGCGAGTTTATTGTTGCCATGGGACAGGTGTGTGTGTGTATGCTTGTGTCATTAGTACTAGCATCGACCGCTCTGAGCTGGCCAACGAAACGACGCCAGTCTCAGTTGGCTGTGTGTGTGGTCCATTGTGCTTACTTGACTAGGGGCGCAGGCACACACTCAGGCGTCCGGAAGCCTGAATCTCTTGTAGCTTGGTGAGTCTTTGGCACCCAATCAACATGGGCGTTTCGCACCACATGGCGCTGAAACATTTCCTGGGGTGTGTGTGCGTGTTTGCTTCGTGTAGCGTTTCAATACCCGCTTTTCTGCATGGAGGACTTGGTGGAGGACAGAATACGACCCCAAAGCACAACAACACCGACGAGAGATCAGCAACGACTAGGACACTACAACACAACGAATAGAACCAACAACAACCCCGCGCAGATAGTGGTGGCCATGGCGGTGGCGTCGTGGTACTTCTGCCGCGACAAGAGCACCATCGGAAGCGGCACCGTGCTCTCCTCGATGAAAACTTCCCTCTTCTATCACTCCGGCACCGCGGCCTTCGGCTCGCTCATCATCGCCATCATCAAGACCATCCGCGCCATCGTGGCGTACATTCAGAAAAAGACCAAGGACACCCATAATAAAATCCTTCAGGTGTGATGGAAAAATGATGCGTAAGAACGAGAAGGACCTACTGGTGTTTTCCCCGCAAAGACTTAAGCAACACAGCCACAAGATTATTTTCAAAATTATGCGGCATGTCTAGACGTCGGAGATGTCCTCTTTGCCTTGGTATACTGCCTGTTTTATTACATTGACCTTGTGACGTATTAGCCAACGACAATCTTTCTATGCCTCGATGAAAGTAAAGGGGAACTACAGGACAGAACCCCAAAGCTTATCTTTGTGGAGAAAAACAAACCCATCACGGATAGTCTCCTGAGTATTCCTGAATGTGCATCCCCCTCCATCGCTCTTTCCTCACACGTCCAACAACAACGAAAAAGTGGTTCTGTGTTGCGCGCAGTGCTGCCCCTGGCACGATACTGAGTAACCCCTGCTCTTGCCCCTCTCCGCCCTTCCCCTCCCTCCTGGGTCTCTCTTCTTCACACGTCCGAAGGTGGTTGTTTCTGTTTTGCGTGCAGTGTCGCCTCTGGCATGATATTTTCCTCTCTCTCTCTCTGTGCCCCCCCCCCCCCCCCCCCCCCCCCCCCCCCCCCCCCCCCCCCCCCCCCCCCCCCCCCCCCCC
>CACKRE030003859.1:150333-177141 GCA_902602495.3 Ectocarpus sp. CCAP 1310/34
CTTTGGCTTGCTTTCCCTTTTGATCCTTTCGAACCTCCTGCCCCCCTTTGTTTTCAGCCAGCCTTGGGCTACGCCTTACTTCCTGGATCTTATTTGCTATGCACACCCTCCAACCTAGTCTCCTCACCCACGCCGACATCTTCTCTACTTCCACTCTTTCCCATTCCGCGCTTACTCTCCTTCCAAACGTGATTCTAAAGTGGTTTCCTTCCCTTTCTACCCCCCCCCGTGCGAAGCAATATATTCCTACTTCTTCAAATATACTTTTGAACTCCAACCTTGTCATGTCGTTATTGACCCCAAATATCAACACTACCAGTACTGCACCTTTCCATTCTCTCCTTCTCCACCCTTTGTGCCTTGTCGTCTCCCTCCTTCGCTCGTTCGAGACTATCTCGTTGTTTTTGTTTGAAGTGGGATGCTTTCATATTACTGGGACTTCCCAATCCTAGTACTTGTTGAGGGTCTGGTGTCTTTCAATTCTTTTGCCGGCTCACGGACACTAAAAAGTGCCTCCAACATGGGCTCATAGCCTGGAGCCAAGTTCAACACCCTTAGCACAAGTACCCCAAGTTTGTGCCAGGCGATCTGCATGGTAACCAACCCAAGCGTCCCACGACCGTATCTTCTCTCTACTTGCCCCAGCTGCTGTACTGGGTACTTTCCTCCGGGGAGGTCATTTTCCCCATGTAGGGTTCAAGGGTGGCTTGCATAACAGAAGGTCTCACTCACACATCGGGATGTCCGTCTCTTCCTTGATTTTTATGACATACAGACATAAAAATCTCCTCCTCGTAGACGCCAGAGAGCACTACCTTCCCTGATGGCGGTCTAAGTCGACCCAGGGTTGATAAATGAGTTATGGTCATCAACGTTTGTACGGTACACCATGGGTAGCTACCCCACTAACGCTCCCGAGTAGACCTTCGCTGCCGAAAGCTTGACCAACAATCCCCCCACACTTTGTACCGGCGTCTATCCTTCAAGCTTCAAGATATCTACGTACCGCTTGGTGCTCCTTCTCTTTTGGGTCATTTGGTCGGTCATTTGAGAAGAAGGTTCTTGAGTATGTTAGGCCTGACAGTTTGTCTTGCATTATCCACCGCTCTCCTTGCGGACAATTGAGGATAGTGTCTGACCAGATTCCCACCGCCCCATGGGATCCGGTAATGTTTTACAGTTATCTCACCACGAGTCCCCCACCTTCATGTGCATCGCACAGTTGACCAAAGGGATTGCTGTGTCTATATTTATGCTTCGTTTCCGTTTTCGTGTTGGTGTGTAAGGTGGCCAATAACCTTCTACTCTTGCTTACTTTTGCGTTTTCAACTATGAAAAGGAAAAAAAAAATGGTAAGCGTCTGGAAATGTATTTCGTTGAATCCAGTTACTTCATATCTGGCTTGTCATGTTTGTGTTACTTTATGGGAAAATAAAAGGTCGGTTAGTTCAGCTCTTTCATGTCTGGCTTGGCGGGTTTGTGTTACGGTATGGGAAAAATAAACAGTTGGTTAGTTCAGTTATTTCATGTCTGGCTCGTCAGGTTTGTGTTACGGTATGGGAAAAAAAAAAGTCGGTTAGTTCAGTTTAACCATGTCTAGCTTGTCAAGTTTATGTTACGGTATGGGAAAATAAAAGGTCGGTTAGTTCAGCTCTTTCATGTCTGGCTTGGCGGGTTTGTGTTACGGTATGGGAAAAATAAACAGTTGGTTAGTTCAGTTATTTCATGTCTGGCTCGTCAGGTTTGTGTTACGGTATGGGAAAAAAAAAAGTCGGTTAGTTCAGTTTTACCATGTCTAGCTTGTCAGGTTTATGTTACGGTATGGGAAAATAAAAGGTCGGTTAGTTCAGCTCTTTCATGTCTGGCTTGGCGGGTTTGTGTTACGGTATGGGAAAAATAAACAGTTGGTTAGTTCAGTTATTTCATGTCTGGCTCGTCAGGTTTGTGTTACGGTATGGGAAAATAAAAAGTCGGTTAGTTCAGTTTTACCATGTTTAGCTTGTCAGGTTTATTTTACGGTATGGGAAAATAAAAGGTCGGTTAGTTCAGCTCTTTCATGTCTGGCTTGGCGGGTTCGTGTTACGGTATGGGAAAAAATAAATAGTTGGTTAGTTCACTTATTTCATGTCTAGGGTCTGGTGGCTTGTTTTACAGCGTCGGTGCCACGCGACGCCAACCTATTCAAATTTTGCGAACAGGGGAGGGGGGGGGTGGCCAACAAGTTGACAGGTGAGGAAACCTCTCTACAAGCACGTGTTGAGCGTTGAGAGACGCGTGTGTAGTGGCCAGCAAGGCTGCAGACGTGAGGAAAGTATCTACAATGAGTGTTCAACGCTGAGAGAGAAACCACGGAACAGAGACGGAACCTCTTTCCCATGGATTTGTCCTGTCGCCAATGGTATCCCCCCTGTCCGCGACAGGATAGATAGATTAGGTAAGCCATGATTGAGCCGCCTTGGCAAAGTAGGAAGGAACGATTGGTCATCGGTGATCGGTCCTGCTGGAATAATGCTCCATCCTCTCCAGGACGCGTAGTCAATGGTTTAACCGCGAAGGCATGCAAAACATAAGAGTACGCCCCCGCCCCCGCCCCATCCGCTGTTATATGTCACTCACACCCCAAACGTCGGCGGAAATCCTGTCCGAGCACGGGTTGATGCACGAACGATCGTCTTGGGTCGCTCGAGCACCGTGTTCAAATGAACGGTAATGTAGAGGTAGAAGTCATCTCAACCCGACGCTAACCTAACCCAACACGATTCGAACGGAAGAGGAGAGGACTTCTTGGTATAAACAGTCAATATTTTCAGTGCGAAGGTAAATGCAACAGCGGTTGCAACAACAACAGAACAACAACAACAACAACAACAACAACAACAACAACAACAACAACAACAACAACAACAACAACAACAACAACAACAACAACAACAACAACAACACCGGCGTACGCGACCCCAGGTGTTCGGCATGGCAATATCCACCATCCTCCAATGCTTCATCGCGGACGAGGAGATGTTCAAAGGAGACGACCGCTACGGGGAGGGAGACCTCGCTGACATGCTCGACAAGGCGAGCCGGGCCAACTCGAAGGGCGAGGCGAGGGTAATCGCCGTAGAGGCAAAAGCAGACGAGGGGGGTGTCGGAGCGGAGGTCAACGGCTTGCCTTAGCCTGTCCTTTGCCGGTGGAAGGAAAAAGTAGCTCGTCTTTTTCACCTGTAGATGGCAGCGGCTACGGAGACACCGGGAGCGTGGGGTGGCGAAAGCGCTGCTGATTTTCGGGCATGGGCATCTGCTGGATGCCTTGACTTTTCGACGGTGGCAACGCAGACCAGGGGTGGGGGGGTGGCCACGGCAAGCGTTGATTGGTTTATGGGGTCGGGCCAACGAGAGGGGGGGTATACGGTCACGTTCGATATGGTCTCCACCCTACCATACGGTAAAAGGAGCAACTAGACAAGTACCCCCCTACGCTGCCTACCTTCTTTCTGAAGCGAGTTAGGCTGCTAAGAGAGGACTAGATGGAGAGGGGGGTGGGCAGCCAGGCGGGGGCGGTCCCGCCCCCCTTTTCCTTGATGTGACCGTCTGCTAAGGAACTAGGGCAGGCTTTGTCTCAGCAGGGGGAAGAAGAAGAAGAAGAAGAAGCATCCAGCAGGAGAAAGTGGCAGCGAAAAGGCTGTCACGGGAGGAGAAGCTTGCGGGGGTGGGCAGGCGAGGCCCGATAATCATATGTTTTGACTTTTGGTCTGTCCACCAAACCCAGCGAGAAGAGAACTACAGCGTTTCCAGGGACCAACGTGCCTATGCCCCGTCCCTGCCTACCTGAGGCCATCCATGTGGCCGTCACGTAAAACGGGGGGAAACGCGTCTACCTGAGCGGGAAAAGGAGGCGACTGCGCCGTCTTCTTACTTATGTATTGACATTGGACAGGTGGATGGCGAAAAGACGGGAGACGATGGACGGGGCGGGGNGGGGGGGGGGGGGGGGGGGGGGGGGGGGGGGGGGGGGGAGGGGTAGGTACCGGCACGTCATCTTCGGCCTGACTTGTTTGGTGGTTTGCTCTCGTCTCTATCGAACCAGAACATGCAAAGGAGACTGGGGGGGCAAGGAGAAGGAAGATGACCCACACTCTCCGCTGGTCCTGATGCGCCGCCGAGTTTTGGCTGCCAGGAGAAGCGGTGTGGGGAAGTGTTGTCGCGCACGGCAGGTGGCGGTCTTCAGGCAATTAGAAGAACAAGTCTCATCTCCCAACCCCTCCCCGTCTCGGGACGGAATTAGTTCGATCGGGTGGTAGGAAGCATCGCGCCGCTGACCCCGAGTCAACGTCTTTTGGAGAAGGACGAGCTGGAAAGTATGAAGTACAGTGCTTCGTAGGTCGTAGGTTTCTCTGCGGTGGGGACTTTCTCCATATAAAAATAGAACGGACCTATTGTTTTATGCGTGCGTGTGATCGGGGAAGTTGCTGGTAGTCGTGGAATGCTCTCCAGGTTGATTTCCTTGGCGAGTGAACGGCAAGAGGTTAACATACAGGCCCTACGAAGCAACGAGCAAATCGTGTACTTGCATGCGGGTTGTAGTCTAGCTTCAACAGTATAACTTGAAACAACAGTTGATTTTACGGCGCCGTCAGGTAGCGGGTCACAAATTTATTCGTGCATAGCTCGGCGTGAGATCGGTTGCGGTATTTCTAGACGGTACACCTGAGAGTCGATATATATACTGAACCAAAGCACCTCAGGTGTTGTAGCCACGGTCCGGCGGTGCATTGTTGGGTGCGATAATATCTCTTGTTCGATGAAACGTGGCGTGGAGCATGCATGCACCCATCCGTGCACATCAGCAGTGCAGGCATGCCGTACGTGCATTCGTCTGATGTGCAAGTACATGCACTTGTATTTCTTTTCGTGCAGACTACACTATTTCACGTATGTATGTACAACACGTGAACAGCTCACGTCACCACGAACTTTCCTGTGGAAAAGGTGAGTCGGGGTGTTTTGTATGAAGATATCTAAAGAACGCAGGTCGAAGTATACTGCACGAGCTCGTATGCATACGCCTCATAGTCTGGACTGACCCACTTCTCAAATTTAGGGTGTTCAGGGTGTGTCCAGCGTTGTTCCTGAGAGGGTGCTACGGTTACATCACCGCACAGTGTGGAGGGCGACACACTGCCGGGGTGTTCAGGGTGTTTACGCATATTGTCTAGAATTACAGCGGTCACACGTACGTCCCGAAGTAATAGTCAGTGCACGTCACACATGTCTTGTTGTTGTTGTTGTCTTCACATTAAAACCTCCGATCCCTTTCTATCTACCCAGTACCTTCGTATGTCCGTACTGATCCAACACTCGACGCGGGCGATTCCCGTGGTCGCAGGCTAACTTGCCCTAAAAAGGTACACTCGAATAAAATGGCTCCGAGGGTCAACAAGTCAATAGATATCAAAGACAGATATTCTGGAGTCCTCCACTCCCTCTGCGCGCTATGCGAGGTAACAACTGAGACTAGGAGTCACCATCACGGGCCGGAGAGAACGAGGTACACCCCCTTGGATAAATCTTGGTACTTCACAACGCAAGCAGAGACAAGGCCATCTGGCACAGAAAAAGAGAGAAACAGGGAAAAAGAGAAGAAAATGAATGGAAACAGTAAAAGGAAAGAGATAAGGAAAAAAAAAGAGCATGGACAAAAAGGGACCAGGCCGAAAATAACAAGAAAAAAGAGACAGAAAAAGGCACACGGTGGAGAGACCACCAACGAACAAGCAAACACAACAACAGTATTTCCGAGCTAGTTCTTCTTTCCTTATAGTGTGGGATGTTTGCGGCCTACGCCACTTATTTATCGGGTGAGGCTGTTTTGGTGATGTATTAACTTCACGGGAGGTAGGCGACCATCCTTCACACGGACGAAAGAGGGAGTGCTCAAAGAGCGGCTCCCACAGCAAGGAGGGGCCCCGTGAATCATCGCGGTGCCCCCTATCAAACGGTTATCTTACCAGTCTGCGTGACACAAAATCATCCAGCACATGTATCCAACAGCAATGTTCGCAGACTCACGAACACCCTCCCTGGTTCTTCACGCAAGTGACTAACCATCAATTGGGCAAGAACGCCCCAGGATACATCAGAAAATACCAACATGGTAACATATGGAGGGGAAACCCGGCGTCCGGGCAAAACCCCTCAAGGAAAAACCCTTCCACCACAAAAAACCGTCGCTATCACAGCGGCTTACAACGGCCGCACTTACCAAAAAATCCAAGGCAAGTGCTAAAAACTGCTACATCTACTCCGGCAAATTCATCAGCTTGCGCCGGTGGTACTGCAGACTGACCCTGCTAAGGGCCTTGGTAAGGAGGTCCGCGTGTTGCTCCGTTGTCGGAACAAACTTGACCGAAATATCCCCCGACCTAAACAATCCTCGGATGAAATGATACCTCACGTCGATGTGTTTCGTGCGACCTGAGCTGAGGGGGTTCTGCACCAACGCTATGGCCCCCTGGTTGTCCTCAAGGACCTTGATGCTGCTACCACTGGTCTCTGGGGCGACAAACGAAAGCACAGCACGCACAAACAACGCCTCCTTGACACCCTCCCCGGCAGCAATGTACTCGGCTTCCGTTGAAGACAAAGACACGATACTCTGCGTCTTGCTACCATGGCTGACTACGGTACCTCCAACCGTCGTCGCCAACCCTGACACCGAACGCCTATCCTCCGTGTCGGCGTAGCTAGCGTCTACGTACACGGCCAGCCCTAACCCCGATCCCCGTTGGTAGGTGATGCCGAGGTCCCTCGTCCCTTTCAGGTAGCCGAGGATCTTCTGTATGGCATCCCAGTGCCGCTTCGCCGGGGCGTGGGCGTGGCGCGCTACCGCACGCACGGCGAACGAGACGTCTGGACGCGAGAAAGTCGACACCCACATCATGCTGCCGATGGCCTCCCTCACCGGCCACTCCCCTCCTTCCTCATCCTCTCGCTTCGGCCCTAGATCGGCACCAGGGGTAGCGGGGATGCGGGAAGTTGATTTCACATCGAAGCGTTCAACCATGCTGTCGATATACGCGGTTTGGGAGATTCTAAGAGTCCCAGCCTCTACATCTCTCTCGATGGCACACCCATCAAACCATTGACACTCTCCAAGGTTTTTGGTGGGAAATTTCTTGTTGAGAGAAGCAAGCAACTCCTCGCAATCCTCGTCAGACCCAGCCACCAAAATGTCATCCACATAAATCACGATAATCATCACCACGACTTCGTCTACCATCTTGCGGAAAACACACGGGTCCGCCTTGCATTGCTCGAACCCGTTCTCGACTAGCGTATCAGCAGCGTGGTACCCCCACTGCCTACCGCTCTGCTTCAGACCATAAATCGCACGCTCAGCCTTAGCAATCTTATGCGACTTGTCCCCGCACCCAGCGGGGAGCTTCAGAAAAACCTCCTCGTCTAGCGTAGCGTGTGTATACGCCTGCTTCACATCCCAGTGATTGAGGTTCATGCCCTTCTCGTTCGCTACCGCAAGCATCAGCTTAATGGATGCGGATGAGGGGCAAGGGGAAGACGAATGGAAATAATCGACGTTCGGGATTTGCGAAAACCCCCTAGCAACCAGACGCGCTTTGAACGTGTCTATCTTCCCTTCCTTGTTGGTCTTCCAACTAAAACACCACTTTGAGCTCACAGGCCTGCGCCCCTCTGGCGCACCGTCTACGAATGAAAACGTCCCCGTGCCCAAGTGCCCTTCAAACTCTTCCCTCATGGCCTGTTCCCACCCCTCTCGGTAAACAGACTTGGCAACGCCGGCTACAGTCATGGGTGGGGCTTCTACATCACTCGGACGCTTGCCTATGGGGGATTCACTTAGCTCGTGGGACGCCAGAGCCGTCTCGAAGGCGTCTGGCGAGTTGAGCATGAGGTCCACCGTACCCAGCAGGAAATCCTCCGCCTCTTGGCGCGCAGCGTGGGCCTCCTGCGCGCGCTCGGACAGCAACTCTCGCACCACCCTCGCCTCTAGCCCCTCCGCCACGTGAAGTACTGCCGAGAGCATCCAGCGGGTGAACTCCTCCGTGCTGCTGTCGGGCAGGCTCGCCACCGAGGCGAGCAGGGCTTCGGCACTTGTCGGCGACGGGGCCGATGTGGGCGGCGACGGGGGCGACTCGTACCTCGGATTTCGGCGAGGGTTCTCCCTAGTGCGGCGGCTGGTGAGTTCCGCCGGCTTGTCGAAGCGGGCGAGCCGCCGGGCCTCTGGCCCACAGAGCGCCGGGAGATCCGTCTCGCTGTCGCTGCCACTGCTGCTGTCGCTGCCGCCGTCATCGACGCTGCTGCCACCGCTGCTGCTGTCGCTGCCACTGCCGCCGCTACCGCGGCTACTGCTGTCGCCGCCGCTGCCGCCGCTGCCGCCGCTACCGCGGCTGCTGCTGCTGCGGCGGTCGTCCTCGCCGCCGCCCACATCGGCCGTGCCGGTCGACGTGGTAGATGGGGCGACGCTCGCGCTCTCCCTGCTCGAGGGGGCGCCATCGCCAGCGTCGCCCGCGCCCGACTCCTGGGGCGCGGCCGGCGGTGCCGCCGGCGCTGCGCGCGCGGGCGGCCCCGCGGGCCCTGGGGCTGCCGTCGTGCCAAGGTTGAAACCTGGTCCTCCATCCACAGGTTCTCTCTCCGCCCTCCCTCCACCTTGGTTCGACGCGCCCTCCCCAACCTCGTCCTCCTCAGTCGCGAATTCCTCTTCCTCCTCTGCGATGAGAGGCAGCGACTGGGGCAGGGCGGCGGGGGCGGCGGGCACGGATTGCCAGGTGAAGTTGCGAGTTGTGATCGCTCGGCGTTTTTCGTTGAGGATGCGCACGCAATCACGGTTGGTGTTGATTCCCGGGCCGAGGTAAAAACACTTTTGGGCTTTTGGCTCGGACTTGTGTGTGCGCTTGACCTTGTATACGGCAGGTTTGAGGAACGGGTACGTCGCCCCCGGCGGGGGAGGGTGCCCGTGCCACATCTCGTACGGCGACTTCTTCTCTGGGTTGGATGTGGTGGAGGTGCAGTTCAGGGCGTTGCATGACCAAGCTATGGCCTCGGCCCAAAGGGATGGGTAGTTCGGTGCTCCGGGGTAAAGAGTTGGCGCTTGGATACGGGCGGCTAGTGCTGCATCCTTGATCAGACCCAGTGCTCTCTCAGCTACACCGTTGTATTCTGGGCTGTGCGCGGGGGTGAACTCCTGTTTGATGCAGTACTTCCGGCACACCCTGCCGAACTCTCCCTCAAAGAACTCTCCTCCGTTGTCAGATCTCACGACCATGACATCGGACGGGGCACCGTTTGCCCGGTTTTCGGCAAGGTATCTCTCGAATGCCTCAGCTGCGTCTGATTTGTGCTTCAGGAAATAGACACGGTTCCACCTTGTGTAATCATCCTTGACAATGAGAGTGTACCACTTTCCCCCCAAGCTCTGCACCCTAGCTTTTCCACTCAAATCCACGAAAACTCGCTGCAGTTTCTTAACTGCTCGGGTCGACGTTTTGTTGGGGATGGGCTTGGAAAGCCCCTTCGCCGTCGAGCACCCCAGGCACTCCCGGAGCTCGCCCACCAGCGTCGTCCCTTGCTGCTTCGCCGTGGTCCTCAGCAGCACCTCGTGGGAGTGGCCGTGCGCGCAGTGGAAATCGTTGATGTCAACGGGGGTGCTGGGCGCTTTCGCGTTGCCAGGAGCAATTGCGGCACAGGCATGTTCGGTGTGTGTGCGGAAACCGTTTTGGACGTACAGGTTACCGCATCGGGGGAAGTACACCACCTCCCCCCCCCCTCTCTCCAACTCCAACTCGTGTTTGTTGAGGGTTTTGGTTTCGAACCCGTCGTCGAAGAGGGAAGTGAGAGATACTAGGTTGTAGTCTAGTCGGGGGACGTGTGCAACCCGTTTCAACAACAGGTCGGTTGTACCGTCGCGCGAGCTAAGGGTTACCGTCACGTCGCCATACCCTACGATAGGGAAGGTTTCTCCGGCGGCGACGCGCACACGTCGATCACACTCTTCGTAACGAACGAACCCATCTGAGTTCGCGAACATGTGGGTGGTAGCGCCGGTATCGGCAACATACCTACCCCGCCTAGCCTGCTCTACACCCCCTCGACCAACGACTTTGTGACACTCGCCTGAGATGTCACCGACCACCAGCGCTTCTTCTGCCACGTCCAGTGCTGTGGCGTCCGCAGACGCCCTCCCCGCCGGCACTTCCACCACGAGCACCGCCTCTTCGGTCGGGCACTTGCTCTTGTCGTGGCCGTAGCCCTTGCATGTCTCACATCGCACGGGCTTGCTCTCGGGGCAGTTGGCCACCTGGTGGCCCTTCTTACCGCACCGGAAACAGCGACCGCGCATGCTACCCGCATCGTCGTCGCCGCCTCCGCTGCCGCCTCCAGCCTTCGCGCCACCCCCTCTCCCCTTCTGGTTGCCGCCGCCGCCGCCGCCACCCTTGCGGCGGCCGCTGTTGCCGCGGCCCGGCGCTCCTCCCCCGCCGCCACCGTCACTCGCGAGGAGAGCATGCTCCGCCCTACGCTGGCCCTTCGAGGCCTTCCTTCCCTCCGGGAGGCTCGCGTGCACCGTGCTCACGATCCTGACGATCTCGGCCCTATCCAGCGCCGTTGCTGTCTCCAACAGGAACTTCGCTTGTTGGTACTCGGGTGGGAGGGAACCAACGAAGTGGGCGAGAACGAAGGGTTGTTCAGCATTGAGCCCCTTTTCGCGCAGGCGGGCATAAAGCAGCTCGAGGGAGTAGAGGTGCTCGATGGGGTTGCTGTTGCTGTGTGTGGGGATTGCAAAGTCGAACATCTTCCGCATCAAGGCCTGTTTTGACCCCTGTGACTCCGGATCGTAGACCTTTTCCAATTCCGCAAGGACCTCTTTCGCTGACGTACAGTTGCTGATAATTGCTTTGTCAGCTTCTTTTACCACAGCAGTAGTGATAAAGTGGAACGCCTGAAGCCCCCGTTGGACTTCTGCTCTCGTGTACCCCCTACGGAGCAGTTCGGAAGTCGGCAAGTTTGGGTCGCCCACGGGGATACTGCTCTCTGCATCTCCTATAAACTGCCCGTCCAAGTCGATGGTCTTCGCAGCTTGGATGAATGATTTTCGCCACGAGTCAAATCCGTGGCTACGGCTTTTTCCGTCTAGGAGCGGAGCATTGACCGTTACCCTCTTCATGTGGCTACTGCTGTAGCCGTCGAGGTATTCTCCATTTCCTCGAATCACGGGTATCTCACCTGGGGGGTTTAACCCCCTCGCTTCCCCGTAGTCCGGTCCTATGCCCGGGCCCACTCCGGCTGGTCCAACAGGGTTCGCTCCCGATCTGCTGGCCCAGCCGCCTTCCAGCAGCGTCCGTGGTCCTTGCCCACTATCTCTCGTTTGCTGCTGGAGAAATCCCCCGCCACCGCCGAGCGGCAGCGTGGGCTCTTCTCGTTGGCCTCTGGGGGCAGCAACCCAGCCACCCCTACTGGCTGCATCCGCCACGACGCTGCCAGGCTCCTTCTTCTTCACCGACTCCTCCACCAGGGCCGCCAATTGCGAAATCTGCCGTTGCAAACTTGCAAGCTCCGCGTCGCGGCCCTCCTGCACTGGCGGGCGGATCTGTTCTCCGCTCGCAGCAGCGCGCTCTTCGTCTCCAGCAGAGCTCATACCGATGTGGCTTCCCTCGAAGGGCCAAACTCTAGAGTGTTTGCGGCCTACGCCACTATTTTATCGGGTGAGACTGTTTTGGTGATGTATTAACTTTACCGGAGGTAGACGACCATCCTTCACACGGACGAAAGAAGGAGTGCTCAAAGAGCGGCTCCCACAGCAAGGAGGGGCCCCGTGAATCATCGCGGTGCCCCCTATCAAACGGTTATCTTACCAGTCTGCGTGACACAAAATCATCCAGCACATACATGTATCCAACAGCAATGTTCGCAGACTCACGAACATGGGATTTACCAGTGGCATTACCTTCTTCCACGAGTGGTCGTTGCTGCCACTCCGTCGCGAATAGGAACGATCAATCACTGCAATTCTCATTGTTGTGCTGAATTGTTAGTGATTGATCTGTCGTATACTCGACGCTCAGTAATTTGTCGGAAAGAATAACTAAATTAGGATCAATACTATCTGCTCAGGGTGGGTGGGTGGTGACTTCCCCCACAACCTCCCTTGTCTCCTGCTTTCCGTGGCGACGCTTGGTTTGTTTGGAAAGACATCATCGCGCTTGTCATAATACTGCCTCTTTCCTTGAGGAACGTTCTGCGAAACGTTTCACCTTTCTCGACTCTTCCTTTCAGAATACATCAGTAAACGCAAGATGCGTTGCACCAAGGTATTTGTCAATTCTGCGCCTCGCTTCGTCGTACTGAACGCGACCGTGAAGAAAGCGATCTCCCTAATCAGAGTAACACGATCAAGCGATGACGACGCATTTCTCAGCCTAGCCTGCATTGGTGCGATTATCGTGGTCAGATGACTGCTTAGCAGCGCGGGCGCTTGCTTGACCAAAACTCCTGCCCCCTTCTGCTGCTCTGTCTTAAACGTCATATACTGAGTAACGAGATCACTTCGCACCGGATTACCCGTTTTGAGTTCTTGGTTCCAATCTACTGCTGTGACACCTAGTTCCTTCTAGAAGACCGTTGCCAGTTTCGATACATGATTTGTCCGCATAGACTCATGAGCGTATCTGCAATTGCATTCCCCTTCGGTCGTAGAGCATCGCCCCAAATCGGACGTCCCAATCGCTTCGAAATGGCGAGCATGTACCACTGTTCGTCGTCTTATTCCACAAGTGTCCAGCCAACAGAGGTACTGGACCACATCCTCTGGGCATGCTTCCTCAATAGCAATCACCCTTCCTGTTCCGCTGGACGCTAGAAAATTTTCGAATTGTGTACTAGTGGCTGTCCGGCTTCTTTGAGACGCTTTTTCGGCGCTCATTTGTCTGAATTCGAAGAAGCGCTTTGTAATGGCCTGTTCATCGACTATCAAAAGCGTATTTCGCCGTAGTTCTTTCAGCGAACTCGCCTGACTCCACACCATTGACAGAAAGGAAATCGGTCATCATTGTCCCCGAGACACGTCGAGCACAATACCCGATCTTGGACAGGTGACACTATGATGAGGGGTCTCGTGTCTCCAGAAGGCTCTTCGGCGGAGCTGATTGCTGACCTCATCAATGCTCCGATGACACTCAATGCGAGCGTGAGGGCTGTACGAATCGCCTGTAAAGCCTGGCACCGAGTAGCGGCCGGTGATGAACTTAATACACAAACATCGATAGTTAAAAATTTACCTCAACAACCCTCATCGCCCAGCGTTTACAACCAAAGGATACTTTCCCTCTATTATGGCTCACCCGGAAAAACACACCGTCTTGTGCTTGCCTTGCCAACAGTTTCGATCTGACGGTTGACCCTTCGAGCATAGGATACCATATTGGTGCACCACTACCACTCCTCGCGCTCGACATTCCGCCATGCGTTGCAGGACTACGCCTACCATGGTCGTCGGTGGAAAGCAAAATCCAAAACATGGATCGTCGGATCCCGCGATCTTACTCAGATCCTGTCCTAAGACGTCAATCCCTGCACACCCCTCCGTGGAGAAACGTGAATAAAATGGAAGAGGCCTCATACTCTCAGGCATTCTGCGAACCGAAGCCGGAGTCGCCATCCAATCCATGTCAAAAGGTTGTCCTGCCCATTGACAGAATTCCTCGAATTTTCCCCTTTCTAATCGCGCATACGCGTCTGCCACTTGCCTAGACAAATCATCAGCTTCTGCATTCGCTCCCGAAGGCACCCACTGCAGCTTAAGCGTAAACTCGCGTTGAACTTGTAGCCAGAACAAGTCTGATAAAATTTCGTGCATCATAGTGTTCTTGGCTCGGCCTCGCTTCATCGCATGAAAGAGGACGGTATTGTTTACGTAGACGAAGATCGTGGCACCCTGCGCTTGTTTAGGTCTTTTGCCACAAAATAATGCAAGGAGTTAGTTGCTGCAACGCGTACGCTTCTTGCACGTTGATTGATGTGTGCCGTGACTAAGTGTTCCGGGAAATCTCCCGCCGCCTGAAACACTGCTACCCCCGGGCATCGGATCAGTTCCCCCCATCCGCTGGAAGAGGCATCCGAAGCCCCTGCAAGAATGAGGCGCTGATGTATGGCCTCATGCCATGGCGCTCATTCATCCTGTGTCGGACCTCAAATCACTTGTCCAACTCGTATCTCAGGCCACCATTTGGGGCGATGGTAATATCCAACTGCTTCTTCCGCCCTCCCCGGGGCTGAAACTCGCCACTCTGCTTGTGCATGTGGTGCGTGTATAGCATAGCCGCCGGGCATGCCACAGACATGCTATTAGTACATTTCCCCGCTACTTTTTCTAAAGTGGGGAAAGAAATGAACCCTCGGGAAATGGCTTCGTTAACGAGGGCTTCCAACTTGTCCAACTTCTCCGCTGGAATAGTAAAACGCTGTGCGACGGAGTCTGATCGTACCCCAAGGAAAATAATACTCGTGGTAGGGTCTAGCTCGCACTTGGGGATCGACATAACATATCCTGCCTTGTAAAACACGCTCATCACCAAGTGCCCCGCTGCCTCAGCCGCCGTGAATTGCTCCTCTGACGTGAGTGCCATAGTCGACCGGAAGTTCGTAAAGTAGAAATCATCTATCCACGTCAGGACCGGGAGTCCTTTTTGACGTAGATATCCCGCTACAGCCTTTGATAGCGAGTGATAGGAACGGGGAGATTTTCCATCCAAAACACAATGTCGTGAAGACGTAGTTTTCCCCGTTCCACTGGAAACCAAAGTACTGCCAAGATTTCTTTTGCGAGCGGCACATTGTGGAAACCCGCCTTATGGTCACATTTCATCTTTAACGCTCCTTCCCATACACACTGGGCTATCTTGCCGACCCCATCCATGGGGAATGGGCAGTCCTTCATCATCAAGTTCAGGAACCGTGCATCGAACGTCAGCCTAGGTTTTGAAGGCTCTACTCCGAGCGGCATGACCATCGGCGGCTTGTTGTGAATTTTCGTATCGGCTACATCTCGCCATGGCACTACCACTCCCGTGCGGACATAACCGGCGATCGTTTCCTCGACGAAAAGGTGGTGTTCGGCATCCACGTGATTCCGTAACTCGACCGGTGTGAGATCTGTTCCTTTGTAAGGGTGCCCTTGGAAAACACCGGTTGCGTTCTCATTCAAAAGCTCGTCAACGTTCACTCCTGTCAACCAACCCAGATACCTCGGCCGTTGTTCGATCGGGCATGTCACGAGGATCTCTTGTTCCCAAAACTCGGCCGCCTGTGACACTTGGCTGGGAACAAAGTCAACGACATCCCACATGGGGGCATCCCTTGCAGTGATCGAAGGTTGTTCAGCTACCAATACATCTATGTTGATGTCGTCGGCTGGACGCTGAAAATGGTGCTCGCTAATTTCCTTCCCATTCACCGAGCGAGTGCGTACGTTCGCCGCCCGTTTCGCTCGTCCCAGCAGGAAAACATCTGCTCCTGGACCGACCTGTGTCCTTTAACAATAACCAAGATAGTTGAACATTCGTCATGCGATAAAAGGCCTCCCTCGAGCGTCTCGAATCCGGACTACTGTTGTTGGCCACATGTGACATGTCGGCCTGAACTACTTCGTTTGCGAGCTCCTCGTGCCCAACCACCGACCAAAGTCCCCATCAAGATTAAACGAGGTGCAGAGGTGACAGCTGATTGCTCATAGCAAGAGTACATTGCTACCTATTTGTGCCGTAGATAGACACATCCGAAAGATATCAGTTGTGTAACTCTGTTTCCATATATATATATATTCGTGATTAGTGCGCGGGAAGTTCCTTCTCCCGAAATTCAAGCCCAAACAGACATTATATAAAATATATATTTCATAGAATGCCCCTGATAGCCCAATTGAAGCAACGTGTTAAGGGCGGTGGGGACCTGATCATCATCTGAACCGCCTACTTTTGACATAACGTTGATTCCTCCCAACCTCAATTCCGAGTACCCGTACACGCCTTCCTCGAACCTACAATATACCCTGGCTTCCTACGGGTTAGAGCAGTTTCTCTTCGTATGCCCCGGTTGCTTACAGTGAAAGCAAGTCGTGAAAGGGCATGCGGTATGAGGGTGGCGAACGTCCGCCATACCACGGGCTTGGCACTTGCCGCAAAAAGGCAACGGCTTACCCGGGCCGGGACCCTTCCCGCCCCCTCCGCGGCCGCCTCCGCCACGACCGTAATGGCCTGGGGCGCCATGACGGCCCGCCCCCCTACCGGCACATCTGCCCCTGCCACCATGGGTTGAGCCGAAGAACTGGAGATGTCAAAATACTGGGTGGTGTTGGGCAAACCCAGGGGGTGCCATCCCCGGCATGGGTGACATTCCCCCCGGTGCACCTCCCCTCGCCCCCATTGAACGCGGGCGCCAATGCAACTGGGTTGATACTCCCTCCCCGCTGCGGGACATGCTTTGGTAATCCTACCACTTTCTTCAGGACGGAGAACTCCTCGTCCACACGGAACTAGTGTACATGCAGAGTGACCTCAAGAGGGCTGCCAACATAAACCAGCCAATCTTGGCGGTCTTGTGGTTGCGGGATAGGTTGCTAGATTCATGCGACGAAGGCACAAAGACAGATTACAAGTTCAGCACGGAGAACTCCTCGTCCATGCGCTTGTAGTCTATCATTGTGCCTTCGTCGCATGAATCTAGCAACCTATCCCGCAACCACAAGACCGCCAAGATTGGCTGGTTTGTGTTGGCAGCCTTCTTGAGGCCACTCTGCATGTACACTTAGTTCCGTGACTTCCTCAGTGAGCTCTGGGTCGAGCTTCGCTAGCCTGAAGGCCTCATCTACCTCTCCTGCAGTTTTGCATCAGCAACTCCTGCGTGTGCACCGAATACTCGGAGACGTGTTCCATGGAAGGAATCAATGACGTGAGGTTGCCCATCCGTGATTGTANTGCCAACATAAACCAGCCAATCTTGGCGGTCTTGTGGTTGCGGGATAGGTTGCTAGATTCATGCGACGAAGGCACAAAGACAGATTACAAGTTCAGCACGGAGAACTCCTCGTCCATGCGCTTGTAGTCTATCATTGTGCCTTCGTCGCATGAATCTAGCAACCTATCCCGCAACCACAAGACCGCCAAGATTGGCTGGTTTGTGTTGGCAGCCTTCTTGAGGCCACTCTGCATGTACACTTAGTTCCGTGACTTCCTCAGTGAGCTCTGGGTCGAGCTTCGCTAGCCTGAAGGCCTCATCTACCTCTCCTGCAGTTTTGCATCAGCAACTCCTGCGTGTGCACCGAATACTCGGAGACGTGTTCCATGGAAGGAATCAATGACGTGAGGTTGCCCATCCGTGGTTGTAACTGTGACGGGAGCGGTGAACGCAAGTGAAGCCCAAGCAACATATGGGAAGGAACAGGAGAGGGGGGTGGGGGGGTAAGGTACCATATGTGAAATGGACCGGCGACATGCTCTCGTGACAGGGAAATTTCCTGGCGGCACTACTCTACAGCGATCGAAATCCATTCATGACCAGTGGAAACCCTCATACGGCAACAGCCTCGGCGAAACACCNGTTGTAACTGTGACGGGAGCGGTGAACGCAAGTGAAGCCCAAGCAACATATGGGAAGGAACAGGAGAGGGGGGTGGGGGGGTAAGGTACCATATGTGAAATGGACCGGCGACATGCTCTCGTGACAGGGAAATTTCCTGGCGGCACTACTCTACAGCGATCGAAATCCATTCATGACCAGTGGAAACCCTCATACGGCAACAGCCTCGGCGAAACACCCCACCATGGACACCCTGTGACACGAACGTGCCGTCGTGTGATTTCGGAGGCTGTGACGTATGCCCTGTGACCATTGTAACGGTAACGGTCCCCTCGAACCATCACCACGAAACAACAATAAGCCGCCCTACTTGTGTAATTTTGGAGACTGTGACGTATGCCTCGTGACCATCGTTACCCCGCATACTGTGATGGTGTCGGCGGACAGACGGGCATAGAACTGCTGGTTACGGTGTAATAATAACAATAAGCCGCCCTCCTTGTGTGATTTCACGGACTGTGACGTATGCCTTGTGACCATTGTTACCCCGCATACTGTGATGATGGTGTCGGCGGACAGACGGGCATAGAACTGTGATACGAAATCGTGCCAATCCTCGCTGTGACGCCGTGAAATGTAGCCAAATCGAGTAGCCCATCCTCCGGTATATGATCCATGTTTGGGCTCTGGAACGCCATGTGATATGGTGTGATATGGGTATGGAATTGCGATGCGCAACCTCGCAACGTCTCGCTGTGACCCCGTGAATGGTGACAAAGATAGAGTAGTCGAACGCGACCCATTTATTGGGACTCTGTAACGCTGTGTGACATGGTATGAAGCTGCTATGTGGGAAATCTACCAAGTGTTGACGCGGAAGTGCCGATTTTCGCACTCTGTAATGCCGTGTGACATGGCCTGAAGCCGCTACATGAGAGACCTAACCAAGTTTGACTCGATAACGCCGTGAATTTTTTTGGCCGGAAGCGCGTTTCCACCTGTCTATCTATGTGGAATGCGACATTAATAGTCCGTAATTAATATAGGGTACCAGACCACAGCTGATTCGTTTCCCCTGGTGTCCCCACATGGCAATGTGTCACTCGAGGTGATCCTTACAACAGAGCACATGTTTTCGCAGTGAAGTATGAAATGAAGAACCGCATGCGCGCAGAGCAAGGTTCGGCCATGAACGGTCACGTAGTATCGCTGGAACAGCAATAATCTAGCTACAAACCACAAATTTCCATCGACGTGCACAACGCATAACGACGCCCACATGGACCGCTCCGTGAAACTCTACCGTAATTTCGTGAGGTCAACAACCTCACGGCCCGCATGCATATCAAAAGACTTGTTGTGGTGGCTAACGCGCCGCCCAAATATCTGGGATGGATACACGTGCATCACGCGGGCTTCTGACAATTATCTGCTTGGTGCCTTCGGGAATAGCGGCACGGACGTGCAAGCGAGGAAACGTGCACCTACTATTGTTCCTAACGCGCACCCAGGCGGAGTGTGTGATGTTGTCTCACGTCCCCCTGCTACTGACCAAGGAGAGAATCCTGCTCAGACATACGCACCCACATTGTGGAGCGATACCTCTGTTGCGGTGGAACATTGCATGCATCGTACACTACAAACCGCCATGTGAACTCTTGATCAGTGGGTGACGCCTGGCGCTTACCAACAGCCCTGCTCTAGCTGTAGCATACACACCAAACGATCAGTCTGTGTGCTGTTACCATATCACCATCCCGACCCACCCTCGAATATCAAACAATGTCCAAAGCACGCTCATCCATACCCCAATCCGTGGTCGGGCCATCCATCCGTATTCTGGCTTCTCAAAAGTGGTCCGAAATTCGATCGTGTTTCGGAAGACGGGGGAAATGTGCTGGCCCACGAGATTTTCGTGTTCGGTGTCGGGGCGAGCGACGCGCGCACCCCGCGTGCTCGTACGGCACCCTTCAACAGACGCGTGCTGTGAGACTACTGCTGTACAGGCGGACAGGAGAAATCTAGGAAAAAAAGGGCGGGCCCCAAACAAATGTTTCTCAATCTTTCACCTGAGTGCCAATGGAGACACTGGTCAGCAATTTCTTATTTGCTGGCGCTTTGTTGCTTGCCGCCTCCGGCTGCTGCTGTCCTTCTTCCTCGATCGCCTGAAGGAGAGAGGCGAGGTCCGGCTCTGGCTCCACTGTCCCCGTACGTTGGTGCTCGATACCACGCTAAACGCAACCTGTGACCGAGTCTCGTCCTCCTCTCCGGTGCGCCGTGCTGGCGCTGGCGCTGATGAGGGTGCTGGGGGGTCCAAGATGAAGACGGGCAAAATCACAAGATCGTCAGTGTGCATCATCCCCGCGTGAGAAGGGCAGGTGAAGAGGTACTTCGCCGTGGCATCCAGCAGCGCGCGCTTGGTCTGGAGAGGAATTTCCGCGGGCGACTTTGCGGCCTCCTTGCCGGCTTGCATCTCCGTGCCCATCACGCCCAGGAGAAGGTCCCGCTTCCCCGGCGTTGTCTGGTCGCTGATCATGCCGGAGAACAAGCCCGGCAAGTCAAATTGACGCAGGCCTTCGCAAGTCCTGGAGTCCGCCATACACACCACCCGAGAGAGGTCGAGCTCCCGCAGGCCTGTAGCAGGGTCCACGGGGCATGCGACGGCCTCCCAATCCGAGAACAGGGCGCCATCAGCAAAAGTCTTCGCCTGGGCGAGGCGGCGCGGGTCCACTGGCTCGATGTAGTCGATCGTCATGTTGATGTCGCCGATCGTCACGGGGACGGGAGAAAGGGGGGAGGGGTGGGCAAGAGAAGAAGAGAGGTTGCCCCCCAGGCTCGAGACGACACGCAGGCGTATCCGGTGTCTGTTCGTATATGTCCTTTACTTGGAAGGGGAAGACGTTTTATCTCTTGTATTAGACACGCAAGGGGAGTAGGCAGAAGAAAAGCCCTCTTTGGAGTTCGAGGGGTCCCCGCACATGCAACCATTTCAAGTTGTACATATGCCCCATCTGCGTGCCCTCTGTTGTTGCCGGTAGATCTAACCTGTCCGTATCCAAACACACGAACACCCTCCCCGGTTTGCACGCGAATGGCAAACCTAACGTGGGGCATGGATACCCCTGATCTACCAAAGAGACTCAAAACAACAACAGGCTCGAGGGAAAACCCGGCCAACCGGATCAAAAACCCTCGTCTAACACCCTAAATATAGAAAACCGTCGCTATCACGGAGGATTCCAACGGCCGCACTTCCAAGACAAGACCAAGGCAGGACAGATTGAACCGGTCACGCTGATTACACACCCGAAGCAACGCTCTCGGCGTTTCTAGGCTCCAGCCGCGGGTGACGCGCCGGCACAACGCTTCCTGCGTGACGTACCATGGTCATATATGCCAAGTGCTAAAACCACCACATAAACCAAACAGAACAAGAGAACACTACATCGGTAGGTTCATCAGAGCCTTCCGGTGGTACTCTAACTTCTCTCTGCCAAGGACCTTGGTCAGCATGTCGGCGTGCTGCTCTCCAGTCGGAACATACTCTGCAGTGATCTTGCCCGACTTGAATAGCTCGCGAATGAAATGGAACCGCACGTCGATGTGCTTGCTCCTCGCTGAGCTGAACGGGTTCTCGATTAAGGCGAGAGCCCCCTTGTTGTCCTCAAGGACCTTGATCTTCGCCCCACTCGTCTCGGGCGCTATGAACGACAGAACGCCACGCACAAACAACGCCTCCTTCACGCCCTCCCCGGCTGCCATATACTCTGCTTCCGAGGTCGACTGAGCCGTCACTGGCTGCGTCTTGGTGGATGCACACACTACGGTACCACCTACGGTCACAGCTAGCCCGGTCGTAGAACGCCTGTCTACTTCGTTGTCAGCGTAGCTGGCATCGACAAACACGCTTAGGTCTAGTCCTGACCCCCGTACGTAGGTGATGCCGAAGTCCTTCGTGAAGTTCAGGTAGGACATGATCCGCACAAGCGCGTTCCATATCCTCCCGGTGGGTGAGTGGGCGATCTTCTGGAGCTTGTTCAGAGGCAGGGCGATGTCTGGCCTCGTCAGCTTCGTCCACATCAGGCATCCGATCGCCTCCCTCACAGGCTTATCCACCGCGGGCTCGTCATCTCTCTTCGGCCCCAGGTCGGCATCGGTGGCAGCAGGGGTGAAAGCGGTCGTGGTCACATCAAACCGCTTCAGCATACTCTCAATGTATGCTGTCTGGGACAGCTTGGTGATGCCATTTTCTACATCCATGACGATAGCACACCCGTCGTACCAGGTACACTCCCCCAGATCTTTCACCGGAAACTTCTTGTTGAGGGAAGCGAACAACTCCTCTCGCTCTCCCTCGTCTGCCGCCACTAAGATGTCATCAACGTAGATCACGATGAGACCTACGACCTCTCCATCCACCACCTTCCGGAAGACACACGGGTCAACCCTGCACTGCTCGTATCCATTCTCGATGAGGGCATCGGCAGTCTCAAAGCCCCACTCACGGCCACTCTGCTGAGGCCATACAGGGCACGCTCAACCTTGACCACCTTGCCGGACATGCTACCACAGCCTTCCGGGAACCTGAGGTATATTTCTTCTTTTAGCTTAGCGTGGGTGTACGCTTGCTTCACATCCCAGTGAGCGAGTTTCTTGCCCTTTTCAGTGGCTACGGCAATCACCGTCTTGATAGACGCTGCAGACGGGCACGCTGAGGATGAGTGGTGGAAGTCGATGCCGGGGATTTGAGAGAAACCCCGCGCAACCATACGGGCCTTGAAGTCGACTATCAGGCCCTTCTCATTCGTCTTCCAAGAGAACACCCACTTTGAACCTATGGCCTTCCGCCCCTCGGGCAGCTCCTTGACCTTGGTAAAGGTTCCAGTCTTGTCGTGGCCATCTATCTCTTTCTTCATGGCCGCCTCCCAGAAAACCTTGTACTTGGAACACATCACATCCTTGTACGTCATCGGTACTGCTTCCACATCACTCGGCTTCTGCCCGATTGGCGAGGTCATACTTAGCTGTGGGTCTGGGAGTGGTTGCGAAGACCCGCTGGCGTCGACCTCGGCCCCGAACGCCTGCTGTTCCGGGCCCAACACCTCCTGCATCTCGCGCCTGTACATCTCCTCCATACGGCGTGTCTGCTCCTCGTCCCACTGCTCCTTCACAAGCGAGTTGCAGATGTAGTCCTCAACAATCCCCGTCCCGCCAGTTTCCAGGATGGTCGCCAGCAATGCCTCTTCCGGGTCCGGTGTTTCTCCGGGCCCCGGCATCTCCCCGGCACCTTGCATCTCCCGGGTCTGCTTCCGCGTGCGGCCACTCTCAAGCCCATGGCGCAGCGGGCCAGCGTTCGAGGCGCCCCAGAGGAGTTTCTTCCCTTCTAACCTGCGGGGGTAGCGGTCGTCGGCTGGATTATACTTCAACTCCTCGAGGTTCTCGGAGTCGCCGGGATCACCATCGCTACCGCCGTCCCCACCCTTGTCGCCGGACTCTTCGCCGCCCAGGCCGCCGGCACCGCCGGCGTCACTGCTGCTGCTGCTGCTCGGGCTGCTGCTGCTGCTCGGGCTGCTGCTGCTGCTCGGGCTGCTGCTGCTGCTGCTGCTGCTGCTGCTGCTGCTGCTGCTGCTGCTGCTGCTGCTGCTGCTGTCGGTGGGGCTGTCACTGCCTCCGCCGAAGTCGCCCCTTCCCGAAGGGGGCGACGGGGGAACGCTGCCTCCGTCCCCCGGAATCCCGTTGCCGGGTGCCGTCGGCGCCTCCTCGCGCACAAACGGCGTCGCTTGCCCTGGCCCACAAGCCTCCATCACATCGAGGTCGGACTCATTCTCTGAGTCTCTCTCCCCCCCCAACCTTGGCGTGATACATCCGCTCTGCTCTCGTCGACTCCTCCGGATCCGCCTGAGCGGCCGCCGCGACCGCCGCCGCCGCCGCCGCTACCGCCTCCGCCGCGGCCACGACTGCTGCTGCGGCCACGGCCGCCGCTACGACCACGACCTTGCCCCTGACTCCTACTTGAGTACCACTCCCTGCGGCCCTCACCGTCGGCGAAGTACGCTTGCTCTGCGCCCTTCGCCCCTTTTCCTTTCCCCTGCTCCAGCTTGTCCTTGGTCGCCTTGTGTTCGATCATTACTTCCTTTAGCACACCGGTCCGCGTCAACTCCTTCGCGTGTCGCAGGTTGTGCTTTGTCATGGCATACTCGTCCGAAAGGGCATCCAGGAGGAGGTGAAGGACGAACGTTTCATTGACAGTTAGTCCTGTCTCGGTTAAGGACTTTGCGGTTTGGAGCATCTCATTGAGGACGTTTTGGGGGTTTTCACGTCTAGAGATCTTGGTCGACGTCAGGGACTTGAGGTCCTCTGACGGCTGTACAGATGATTCAGGGTCGTGGATGGTCTTGAGCTCACGAAGATCTCCCTGGGGCGTCTCTGCCCTCTTCATGATTTTCCGATCTTTTTCTTTCAACGCGTGAGACAGGAAGTTCCACGCGTGGAGGCGAGCTCTATGCTCGCTCCGGTACTGCTGTGACCGNCAGTTAGTCCTGTCTCGGTTAAGGACTTTGCGGTTTGGAGCATCTCATTGAGGACGTTTTGGGGGTTTTCACCTCTAGAGATCTTAGTCGACGTCAGGGACTTGAGGTCCTCTGACGGCTGTACAGATGATTCAGGGTCGTGTATGGTGTTGAGCTCACGAAGAGCTCCCTGGGGCGTCTCTGCCCTCTTCATGATTTTCCGATCTTTTTCTTTCAACGCGTGAGACAGGAAGTTCCACGCGTGGAATGCGAGCTCTACTTGCTCGCTCCGGTACTGCTGTGACAGCGAAAACCTGCTCTTTCCGCTGTTGACGGGGATCTCCAAGCTCCCGCTCTCTTCAAATTGTTCCAACAGGTTTGCGCCATTAGCTGCCATGCGGAAATCATTTAGCCATTCGTTGAAATCTTTCGATTTCCCGTTGAACGGAGGAGAAGTGTACCGCACACTTTGGTACCCCGTCGCAGGGGTTGTGGCTCCGTAGCCAAAGCCAACAGCAGCACCACCATCTCCCATGGCACTACTATAATCTTGGTTGTGAGCAGCGGCTACTCTCACCTCTTGGGGGACAAAGCCCCCTGCTTCGCTGCTGTGTCGACCTGACGGGCCAGACTCTCGAACAGGTTCGCGCAGGTACCCCCCGTCCTGCGCACTCCCGGTCCACGGTGCCCCTCCTTCGGCGTTCGTGGACTCCGCGGCGGCGCTCTCCCTAGCATCGCCGCGATCAGCGGCACCCTCCATGGTGCCAGCTGGCTCCTCCTTCTTGCTTGCCTTCATGGTATCTTCCACTAGCGACATTAGCTGGCTCATCTGATCCGTCAGCGAGCTAACTTGCGTCCTCAGGGCCACGAGCTCTTCTCTTGACCTCTTTCTGTCTTCCGCCGCAGAGTCGCTGGAGGAGCACCTCCATCTTTGCGACATTCCCAATGGACTCTCCCTCGAGGGACTGACACTAGTGTGTTCGTATATGTCCTTTACTTGGAAGGGGAAGACGTTTTATCTCTTGTATTAGACACGCAAGGGGAGTAGGGAGAAGTGAAGCCTTCCTTGGAGTTCGAGGGGCCCCCGCACATGTAACCATTTCAAGGTGTACATATGCCCCATCTGCGTGCCCTCTGTTGTTGCCGGTAGATTTAACCAGTCCGTATCCAAACACACGAACACTGAATTCCCCCAAAACCTCCCTTGTCTCCTGTTTTCCGTGGCGACGCTTGGTTTGTTTGGAGAGTGAAAGACATCATCGCGCTTGTCATAATACAGTACTGGGCCCTCTATAGTGCAGGGGTGTGCCCAGAATTTTTACCTGCACTATAGCGGGCACCTGCACTATTCAGAATAGTGCGTCAATAGTGCAAGTTCGGCGCTATTGAGGCTTTGAATGTCCCTCAATAGTGCAGGTCCGGCACTATTGAGGAGATGCTTGATTTCATGGTGTAGCGCTCATGCGGCGCGGGGCTAGCAGAGTACGAAATGGATCGATTTACAGCNTTTTATCTCTTGTATTAGACACGCAAGGGGAGTAGGGAGAAGTGAAGCCTTCCTTGGAGTTCGAGGGGCCCCCGAACATGAAACCATTTCAAGGTGTACATATGCCCCATCTGCGTGCCCTCTGTTGTTGCCGGTAGATCTAACCAGTCCGTATCCAAACACACGAACACTGAATTCCCCCAAAACCTCCCTTGTCTCCTGTTTTCCGTGGCGACGCTTGGTTTGTTTGGAGAGTGAAAGACATCATCGCGCTTGTCATAATACAGTACTGGGCCCTCTATAGTGCAGGGGTGTGCCCAGAATTTTTACCTGCACTATAGCGGGCACCTGCACTATTCAGAATAGTGCGTCAATAGTGCAAGTTCGGCGCTATTGAGGCTTTGAATGTCCCTCAATAGTGCAGGTCCGGCACTATTGAGGAGATGCTTGATTTCATGGTGTAGCGCTCATGCGGCGCGGGGCTAGCAGAGTACGAAATGGATCGATTTACAGCAGTAGTGCTGGGCCCTGTTCTAGCGTGGGTGTGGGCAAGCTGTCCCGCGACCCGTGTGGTTCCCCCCTGTCGCATGTTGGTATGTCCGTACTTGGGAGGAGAAGACACGCTTTAACTCTCTCTGATTAGGCACCCGCGGGAGCGAGGAAAGGAAGGGAAGAAGTGGCCCTCCCGAATCCGGGAAGGGGGCCCACACAAAGCAGCCTTTTTCAGGCATACACATGCTCCTGTCTACGTACTCCCCCGTGCTGCTAGCAGATCTACCATGCTCGTATCCAGACACACGAACACCTTCCCCGGTTCGTCAAGCTATTGACAAACCATCAGTGGGGCATGGATACTCCAGATCTACTTGAGTTACTCATACAACAACGGGTGCAAGGGAAAAACTCGGCCATCCGGANTATTGACAAACCATCAGTGGGGCATGGATACTCCAGATCTACTTGAGTTACTCATACAACAACGGGTGCAAGGGAAAAACTCGGCCATCCGGATAAAAAAAAACTCGCCTACAAAGAAACCGTCGCTATCACGTAGGATTCCAACGGCCGCACTATCAGGGCAGGACCAAGGCAGGACAGCTTGGGCAGGCCACGCTAATTACACACCCGAAGCAATTGGTCAAAAACCCTAAGCTCCCGCCGCGGGTGACGCCCCTGCCCAACGCTTCCTGCGTGACATACCATGGTCCGAGACGCGCC